>OX422202.1:2811003-2958503 GCA_949130485.1 Agelas oroides | reverse complement strand
AGGGAAGGGAGGGAGGGAGGGAGGGAGGGAGGGAGGGAGGGAGGGAGGGAGGGAGGGAGGGAGGGAGGGAGGGAGGGAGGGAGGGAGGGGGAAGGGAGGGAGGGAGGGGGAAGGGAGGGAGGGAGGGAGGGAGGGAGGGAGGGAGGGAGGGAGGGAGGGAGGGAGGGGGAAGAAGAAGGAAGGGAAGAGGGAAAGAGAGGAATGGGAGAGGAAGGGAGAGAGGGAGGGAGAGAGGGAAGGAAAGCTGTATACCTTTTAGAGAGAGATTATAATTTAAGTCTTACTTCAAACAAACGTGCACATGCTTGTGATTTCAGGCATGAAATATGGCAATTGAGTGTGCACGTAAACATGGTGTAGGATCTCAAAATGAAATACAAGAACTTAAAATGGACAATCCTGAGCCCAAATACACAAATGTGGCCAGCCGGAGGGGGGCAAACTCTTTTTTTTTTCTTTGCTCTTCAAAGATGCCATGTACTGCATGCACACGAATAACCATTTCTATCTACACGAGTTACATCACACACACACACACACCTGCGTTTGGACATCATCTCCAGTGAGGATGTTCCCGACTGCTCTGAGTGCAGGGGCAATGACTGTCTTGCTTGGGTGCATGAGCAGCTCCACAAGGCGCCGACAGAGGCCAGCGTCCACAATGCGCTGGATCTTGTGGTTGGGGCCATCTCCAAGGAATGCAACAGACCAGCAGCAGTTGGAGAGTATGTCTGCATCATCAGACTGGAGCAGAAAGGACAGCACTGGTAGACATCTCATGATCTAGGGAGGAAAGGGAGGATGGAGAGGAGGAGAGGTGGGAGAGGAGGGGAGGATGGAGAGGAGGAGAGGTGGGAGAGAAGGAAAGGTGGGAGAGGAGAAGAGGTGGGAGAGGAGGAGTGGTGGGAGAGGAAGAGTGGTGGTAGAGGTGGGAGAGAGGGAGGGGGAGATGGAGGAGGAGGGAAGGAAAGGGGAAAGAGGGGAGGGGGAGAGGAGAAGGGGGAGGGAGGGGGGAGGGGGGAGGGGAGAAGGGGAAGGGAGGGGGAGGGGAGAAGGAGAAGGGAGGGGGGAGAGGGAGGGGGAGGGAAGGAAAGGGGAAAGAGGGGAGGGGGGAGGGGAGAAGGGGAAGGGAGGGGGAGGGGGAGGGAGAAGGGGAAGGGAGGGGGAGGGGGAGAGGGGAGGAAGGGGAGAAAAAGGAGGGAGGGAAGGGAGGGAAGGAGGGAGGGAGGGTGGAAGAGGGAGATGGAGAGGAAGAAGAAGGTAAAGTGGAGGTAGAGGGAAAGGGAGAGAGCAGAAAGTCCAATGTTGAAGGATACTCACTAACAATAGGCAGATCAATGGTTTAGTACTGTGTGGCAAGCCTAAGTGCATGCTATTACAAAACTAGCGCATGGTGGTGAAACATATTTGTAAAACCCACATGTGACTAATCGACAAGCAAAACTTGTAGCCAACAACCTTAGGTGCAACTGTTCTAGCTAGCCCAACAAGAAGTTCCCGATGGTACTCACAACATCTGTTTCGGGTGCTGGGTTTTTCCCTCGACACAAGTTAGACAACGTCCATGTGGCATTTCTCCTTGTGGGGAGGTTCAATGTAGGGTCATGGAGCAATTCTAATAAGGGGTCCATGATACCATAGCCAAGCACCACGTCCCGACACTCTGGACTGTCCCCTGCTACGTTACCCAGAGCCCATACTGCCTGAGTGTGAGTGTATGTATGTATGTGTGTGGAGGGAGAAGGGGGGTGGTGGAGAAGGGGAAAAGTGGATAAAAGGAGGAGCAGAAGGAGAAGAAAGGAGAAGGAGAAGGGGAGAAAGGGAGAGAAGGGAGGAGAAGGGAGGAGAAGGGAGGAGAAGGAGGGAGAAGGAGGGAGAAGGGAGGAGAAGGGAGGAGAAGGGAGGAGAAGGGAGGAGAAGGGAGGAGAAGGGAGGAGAAGGAGGGAGAAGGGAGGAGAAGGAGGGAGAAGGAGGGAGAAGGGAGGAGAAGGAGGGTAAAGGAGGGAGAAGGGAGGAGAAGGAGGGAGAAGGGAGGAGAAGGAGGGTAAAGGAGGGAGAAGGGAGGAGAAGGAGGGTAAAGGAGAGAGAAGGGAGGAGAAGGAGGGAGAAGGGAGGAGAAGGAGGGAGAAGGGAGGAGAAGGAGGGTGAAGGAGGGAGAAGGGAGGAGAAGGAGGGTAAAGGAGAGAGAAGGGAGGAGACGGAGGGAGAAGGGAGGAGAAGGAGGGTAAAGGAGGGAGAAGGGAGGAGAAGGAGGGTAAAGGAGGGAGAAGGGAGGAGAAGGAGGGTAAAGGAGAGAGAAGGGAGGAGAAGGAGGGAGAAGGGAGGAGAAGGAGGGTAAAGGAGAGAGAAGGGAGGAGAAGGAGGGAGAAGGGAGGAGAAGGAGGGTGAAGGAGGGTGGGGTGGGAGGGAGGAGAGAAGGAGGGTGAATGAGGGTGAAGGAGGGAGAAGGGGGGAGGAGGAGGGAGAAGGGAGAAAAGAGGGAGAAAGGGGGACAAGGAGGGAGAAAGGTGGTGAAGGGGGGAGAAGGGGTTGAAAGGAGGAGAAGGGGAGAGAAAGAGGGTGAAGGAAGAAGAGATAGAAAGAAGAGGGAATATGGGGGGAGAAGGGAGAACAGACGGAGTGAAGAGGAATGAAAGGCGGAAGAGACAGAAAGTGAAGAAGGGAAGACAAAAATTTTCTCCCAGAAGACATAGGTACTTCACTTCACACCAAGACAATCGCTGGTACGTACAGCTGACCTGTTCCTTGACGAATTCGTGTGGAGACTGCAGTAGCTGTATGAGAGGAGGGACACCCTCTAGGACTGTACGTGTCTGCAAGGAGGAGCCTGAGGCAATGTTAGTCAGAACCCATGCTGCCTCAAACTGCAGGGAAGGAACAGATGGGTGGTAGGTGAACTAGCTGTTGACAATCAGCATGTGTGGTACCAATCACTACTGAAAGGGTAAACAAGACATTTGTCTGCCTTAGACACAGCTGGACACAGGCACTGTACAGAGCATCATAAACCACAGTTCCCTCCGAAGAAACTCTATTAGCTATATATACTGTGTGTGCTTACTGTTGACATGCCTTAACAACATTCTGTAAAGGGGTGGGCAGGTGTAAAGTGGTCAAACCCAACTATCCACCCTAAAATACACGTGGGCACGCTTGGTTAGTAATGGGCATAGTAGGCAGTTTTCAGCTGGAGAGCTCTGAAGCTTGCTAATGAGTGGGTGTGGTCAGGGTCATGAACCTGGCAAGACTGGATGAAAGTAACTTCTGCTAAAGTAGCTCCCAGTGGAAGTCAAAATACAGAATGATGAAGGTATCCACAGTCTAAAGGACTTCTAGAGGATAGATTCTTGGCATCATGTTATGAATGGCCATTAGCCTTGTTCCCAGGCTCTTGTGCGGGGGAGGAGGAAAGAGAGCCTGGTACACACTGTTCGCACATGCACCAAGTTCCCTTGGTAACCTGCATACTACTCCGCTACACTAAAATTACGGTCAATTTCTGTTTACCTGCTGAAAGGCCGCACTGCATGGTTATACTCCCTGTGGGACGCATACGGGCAGTTTTGAAGTCGAAAACAATATCGCTTTGATGGTAACAGTCTGTATTGCTCCATTCGAGGCGATCGGTGAACTTCGAAGGGAAAGATTGCATCAGTCTCGTGCCGCAGCGTTTAGCTGAAATGGATGAACGGGTGCATAATTCCTGCAAAAGAAGAGCTGAATGCCTTCGTCGCTCCCTCGTCATCGTCCACACAGAGGGTGGTCAGTGGCAGGTATCTTTTATACGGGAGAAGTCGGTGTGCCTCACGGAGGTTAGCGTAACGGAGCAGATTTTACTTCCAAATTCCCAGAAAAGATTTCTGGGGGAAGCAAACAGTGTGTACCAGGCTCTTTTTTCTCTGCCCATGCACAAGAGCCTGGGAACGAGGCTAGAATGGCCATGTACCTGTGGTGAGCAATATTGACGCTTGTTGGACTACACATGGCTGAGAATAACTTTATTTTCTTTTTGAAATGTTCCAAGTGCACACTGTATTGCACACTTCACTGCCTGATGAGAACCTTACTGAACTTTCTTAAAACTTTTCTATAGGCATGATTCCTCGGTGGAAAAATGGTTCAAGGAGGTTCTGTAGAGGACAAGTAACCAAGTGTACTCGAACGTTACAAAAAGAATTAAGCCATTGTCGGTCCAACAAATCATCGATATTGTTTATCATCCCGTGGCACCATGGTTCTCAGCAATGATGCCAATCTGGTGAAGACTGCCATTGATTACTAGCACTGCACTCTGCTCAGGCTCGCCCCATGGTGATGAACTATCTGTCAAGTATACATACATGTATAATCCTGCAAGTGTACCTGGAGTTGTGGGTCGGAGTGGCTGAGAAGTTCAATAAATTTTGGAATACATCCGGTTTCGATCACTTCAGATATGGGAGGATTGTTACCTGCAAGGAATGCAGCACACTTTGCACGGTCGCACGGGTACATGATCACAAGAGAGTGCATGATGAGGTCTTTTTAATAAAAATGATGTCATTGTGCACTCTTGATGATCCTCGACTGTCTAACTACACTGATAGTCTGGTACACAACATTACAGGTGAAATTGTGCATGAATGATTAGTGACCCACATCTCCTTGTTAAAAAGCGGGACAAAGTATTCAATAGGTCACCCAATGTACAAATGTGTTTGTGGCCAATATCAGCTGTGCTGGGATGACCAGGAGATGGACATGGAGATGTGGTTCATTGGTTGTTCATAGATGTCTTGCTCCACAGGCAATACAGCTACAAGGTTCTTCGCATGAAATACTGTACATTAGTACTAGTGAGATGATTATCATCATCATGGGGCGAGCCTGAGCAAGCAGCAAACTGGTGATTTACTACTTTGTCATGGCACACAGCAGGATGTGTCACTGTCGACTGCTTAAAGCCGAATTTGATAACACATAAGTAACTAGTAAGTCCTCACTATGTATATACCAGCCATTTCTCCAGCCAGGGCAGCTAACGTGGCTACACATGCATGGACTAAGCATTACGTCGAAATCATGAACTAAATTTCTGGCGTTTATGAGTACCATTTATGCATGCCCCTACCTGAAGCGACCCCGGCAGTCACCTAGCTACCGTCCATATTTTTACTGCCTGTGAGCGGCCTGCCGTCGTCGATACAAGCACAAATCAGAATTAAGTTGCCACACGTGCTTCAACTTCAGTCGTCTTCGCTCCGGGTCGCCAACACTGCACTGCATCCCTGATATGTATGAGCGGTGATGCCAAGTGCGTACCTGAAGCCAGCGTACATCCTGCTGCCTGTCACTCGTAGCCTGCCTTGTCACGCGATCGTCAGAGTCACCATAGTTCAGAAAGTAAGTTGCCGTGCGTGCTGCCAACGCATTCAACTTGAATCGTCTTTGCTCTCGCTCTCTTTCACGCCGACCCTGCAGTTTGGCAGTAGACCTTCACGCTTGTTCTCACGGCTTAGCTGTAGTACACGTCGGCGTGGACATCGTAAAATATTAAAATTTTGAATGCGCTCATTTGAAACTTACGGTAAGTGGTCGGTCCAAACAAACAAGCATAGATAGTTACACACACACGTGGGCAATGCAGTCACGCTAGTGTGGGGCTCGCTCAGGCTCGCCCCAATCAATAACTGTGTTGTATTTCCCTCGGTTAGTACAAGACTTGTGGAGCCAGTGTTTGTTGGTTCCCTAGTACTAGGGGTACCTCTGGAGCCAGTGTTTGTTGATTCCCTAGTACTAGGGGTCTAGTACAAGACTTCTGGAGCCAGTGTTTGTTGATTCCCTAGTACTAGGGGTCTAGTACAAGACTTCTGGAGCCAGTGTTTGTTGATTCCCTAGTACTAGGGGTCTAGTACAAGACTTCTGGAGCCAGTGTTTGTTGATCCCCTAGTACTAGGGGTACTTCTGGAGCCAGTGTTTGTTGATTCCCTAGTACTAGGGGTCTAGTACAAGACTTCTGGAGCCAGTGTTTGTTGATTCCCTAGTACTAGGGGTCTAGTACAAGACTTCTGGAGCCAGTGTTTGTTGATTCCCTAGTACTAGGGGTCTTCCAGTCCTAAAGTATGTGATCACTCCCCCCTGATATGCTTCCCAAGGCAACTCTACAAACTTTCAGTTCCTGTTCACTGAGAGGCTAAGAAGGCTAGGATGCTGCAGCCACTACACCTTCCTTCCCTTACCAATGGCTGTGGTACACGAGCACCTCAGGTAACAGACCACAGAGGGGCCATCAGCCTTCAGAATGCCCAAAACAGAACACCAGTATTCTGTGCTAAACTCACCAAAGACGGAGAGTATCTTCCTGAACTTTGAAGTGGCTGCTAGCTGCAGTTTGGTGTCCGATGTGTACAGTGCCTTTGCCAGCACATCCACTGGAGTACCCTGCACAGGCAGCACAAAAGGTCTCAGACAGGAAGTTTACATGTAGCTAGCAGTTATTGTCAGTTATGAGTAGTACCGTATAGCTCCAAATTTTCATGGCACAATATTTTCGTGAATTTCGTGATTAACTTCGAGATCACAAAAATTTTGTTCACGAAATAATTTGAACGCGTGTCACGAGGTGGCCTACATAGCGCACTCACTGAAAAATGGGCGGGACAACATTGAATCACGAAAATTTAAAGTGATCACGAAATTTTTATCATGAAAATTACTTCAACGCTAATTTGGAGAGATTCACGAAATTTTTGAACCAACGAAAATTTGGACTTCTATTGCTTTGAGCATCCACACAGAGATGAGTACAGGCAACCAATCACTAGGTAAGTTTACGCACATGGTTAATATACCCTACAGGCAGAGGAGGCTGGACTGGTTTCTGTGGTATAATTGCAGTTCTATGTCAACAGTACAATCTCTTAGTCAGGGGAGCCCTTTTCGGGTGATGGGGAGTTGGAAAGGTAAGAGACAGCCCTACAACCTAAGTAATCCAGGGGTTGACAGAAAATTCGGAATCGACTCCAGTAGAGCTACCAAGAAATTCAGAGAATGTTTTAGTAAGAAAATCTCTCACCTAAATTAACATACACAAGCCAGAATCAGTGGTCTGGGAATGAGACTAGCAGGTTACAAGAACATGTCCAATCTCTTCTTACATGTGCATACCATAAACCCTTGCACATGCATGCAACGTCTAGAGCTCTGCCACTTCTACTTCCGCAATAAACATTTCTACCTGTGCATTTCATCTGAGAAGCTGTTATTTTAAATTATTCCACACTCCAGAAGCAAAGGGAGGGATTACCCTTTTCTGTTTCACCATGGAACTATAGAGCTCCAAACATACCTCTGGAAAGACCGTGTCTGCCTCGGACTCTTCCACATAGCCCAGGGCAGGTGACAGATTTCTTCGCTTGGAGAGCTAAAGAAAAAGAAAGAGAGACGATAGATTTTAGATTCTCTGAATATTTTATGAATTCATTACTTTGTCAAACAACATCCCGATGACAGCCTATCCACTTACCAAGTCAAGACTTCCACACAGATAAACTACCCTAGCCTCATAGCATGCAAAAACGGAGGGGGAAGGCCTGGTATATTTTATCACGTGAATGACGTCAGTGTCTACCCAGGTAGACAGAGGGGGGGAGGGTCCCCCATTAAAAGAACAAGCTTGAGGCCTTATCTTGTAGTTTCTGCCCCAAGCACTGGAGTTTCGAACGTTCACGAAGCGAAAACATACCACTCCAGGTTAGAAACGAAAAATACGTGTGCGAAATGCGATGGGGGACCCCTCCCCCCCTCTGTCTATGTCTACCTAGGTAGACACTGACATCATTCACGTGATAAAATATACCAGGCCTTCCCCCTCTGCTTTTGCATACTGCAAGTGATCAAAAACTGGACAGTGCGAAGACCTGGGAATGAGGCTAAATCCACCCATCAGTTATCTAAAGTGTAGCTATAGACTGTAACTATTTGACATCGTCTTTGTTCATCTCTGAACAGTTCCACAGTATGTGCATCATCTTGAGAGGCAAGAAGTAATGGCAAACAGTACAGTGGCACACACACTACAGCATATTTTGTACAAGTGCAAAAATTAAGTTACATTCATCTAGAACGCACAAGATCTCAGCAGGTCCTACAGCCCACTGAAGCAACTAAGTTTGTCTACATGCTTCCTTGGTGTTGTGAGTTTACAAACCGTACCACCGTACTAACGGTCTGTTGAAAACACTTTCTTGCCACTGAAAATGCTAGTGTAGTATCCAGATGTTTACATCCACCATCCATTTCATTGTTGTAATTATGTGAAGCATTGGCTAAAGTCTATAATTGCGATAATCGTTGGCGTTTGATCATGCCTTATAAGGTGAAATGGGGATATTCTGTTGAGAGGGTAAAAATTCCAACAATCAAACTAATATTTCTGTGGAGTTGCCTCATCAACATTTGAGTGTACTATAAAGAAGCCCAAGCATCCTTAGTATACGAAGTTCCCTTTCTTAGCATACGGAGACATAACTATGCAACGAGGGCGAACCCCAGCACACCTGATCTTCCCTCTTAGACTTTCTCAGTTGAATTCCTTCCTCCCCCCGCTTCCTCCGGACCTCCTCTACGTTCAGGCCTCTTGTCTTGTAAGACTTTAACCGAGAGTCTCCACCTGATGCCATTTCCTGTAGTCAGTACGACGAACATGTGGTTTAGTGTACCGTATCTCACGTGAGTTTCGTAATCTTTTCCGTATACTAGCCTTGGGCCGGTTCGGTCACCATCACCATGGCTGCTGCACCCGCTATACAAGCAGTGTCCAGGTGGCTGCAGCAGACTAAAGGGATTACTTTGCAAGATGAGTGGCTGGGAGCATGCACAGAGTGGATTCTCAATGAAGAGGTGGCTGGCGTTTGGATAAGGAGGAAGACCAATCCTCTCTTTCCGTTCCACAATGCTGATCGTTTTCAGTATCGGCATGCAGAGAGCCTGGAAACAAGGCTAGCTACTGGAAATATTTAAGATTCTCAAAAACAAAAATGCTTTAGTCGACAAAGGGGGCATTAATTAAGCCACGGTGCATGCTACTAGGATACACGTCATTGGAGGCCAAAGGTCAGAGGGTCTGGCTTGCTTTAGTCGACAAAAGGGGCATGGCGCATTAATATCTAGCCTTGTTTCCAGGCTCTCTGCATGCCGGTACTGAAAACGATCGGCATTGTGGAATGGTAAGGGTCTGGCTTGCGAGACTACCCCTTGGAGTGCAGCTAGGGGAGAGCCTGGGAGTGAGGCTAACTCCCAGGCACTCAGAGCAATGCTAACACTGTCACGATCAGCTGCTATTTCCTGACTCTTTCACAATTTTGTTTGTGAAGGAGACTACTGTTAGGCCAAGGTTAGGTCTACCAGGCTACATGATGCCTCAGAGAGCCCGGGGGTCCAAGTGACCTAGTAGTGTTTGGGTTGGAATCCCAGCTGGATCCTGGAAAATTTTCTGTGGATTCCATCCGTTTCTAGTCTCTCTTAACAAAAATATCAATATCCAGGCTACCTGATGCTGCTGCAAGAAATGTGCTGTGATTTATAGATGCGATTGGATGGCTATGGCTTGTACTTTAAACGTTGGGGATCAGCTCGTTGCTTCTGGGAATTAGAGTAACAGTTACTTGCAAAAATGCATACTACCCTAGCAATGTTAGTTACCTGTATTGGATATTGATAACGTACACTAGCCAAGAAACTTGTAATTCAACCAAATGATGTTTTGGCGCATTATACAGCGGTAATGAATCATCAGTGGTATATGTGAGATTAGCCACTTCCTGTTATGCTTTTATACTTAACTAGGCTTTTTGTAGCACCACTGTGGCCTTGTTCCCAGGCTCCCATGCGCAAGAGCCTAGGAATGAAGCTAGTACCACTGATGATGACCACTGTCTGATAGTGGCCATGGTTGAATTACAGATTTCTTGGCTAGTGTATGTTATCAATATCCAGTACAGTTAGCATGTTTAGGTTGTAGGCTTTAAACTTTAACTTAAGCCTCTGAGTTGTCTCTTTCATGAATGAAAAGAGGTAGCCTCATTCCTAGAGCCTTGTGACTAGACCAGACCAGGAAAGAGGGCTCTGTGTCATTAATTTAAGTGTCGCTAGGCAACATGCATGTGTTGGATGCATCACAAGGTACCACATTGTTTATGCATGCACTTTCTCATGAAACAGGGCCGTAGCTTGCCACAGAGGAGGCTACAGGAGTTGGTGTATGAACAATGGCTGCATGCTGACTTGAGGGATGTGGTGGTCCAGCCCTGTGTCCCTCTCTATGCCACTCAGCAGCAGACCTGCCAGATCACAGGGCAATATATTGTACAGGTATTTCAATATGGCCGGATTACTGGGTGGTCTGCTTCAATTCAACATCAACTCTTCACTGTACATTATACCTACTGAATGTTAATCACAGACGTCATATTGCTGCAACAAACACATTTCACTGAGTCCAAGCATACTGCTGGACGTTTATTATAGAACTATACAAAAAGTACACATCACATTTGACAGGGTTTATTGACTTCACTATCTGATATAGCCTCGTACCCAGGCTCCTCCCCAGGTAGAAAAACGGCCCCGTTTTTCTACATGGGGAGGAGCCTGGGTACGAGGCTAATGATCATATTTTATGTAGCCTCTCATGGTTGTATTGTCTCCTTGTTCTACAGGTGGATTCACTGGTTGATGTAGGTGTTCCTGCGTATAGTCAGCTGCAGAAATTAAAGGGACAGTCCCTGGGCACAGCAGATACTCCAAACGGAAAGAGAAATGTGTGTGCACTGTAGCTGTTGTGCACAAATCAAGTATTAGAACCAGTTAACTGGCTGGCTTTTGCAATGGGAATTGTTAGTTATGTATTTTTCTTCTATTTTTCAGTATGAACCCAAGCCAACCCGTCTTTTGTTACTGAATCTTACTGATGGAGTGCTCAACTTTCAAGCCATGGAGTATCAGTCTATCCCTCAGCTAAATGCACAGATCCTGCCTGGAACCAAGGTGCACTTTTGCATGTGATATCTGATTGCAGCGGTAATGTGAAAATCACTGCATATGAAACTAAAGTGACCACCAGTACAAAGTACAGAAGGTGCAGAAAGAATAAGTATTCAATTGAACCATGTCTTTTTTTTCAGCTCCAGTTACAGGGAACTATAAACTGTCGCCTGGGGTTGCTTCTGCTGACCCCCAACCATGTACGAATACTTGGGGGGAAGGTGGAGGCCCTGATGGAGATGAACCAGCAAAAGAAAGTGCTTGCTAGGATGCTGTGAGTCACGGGGCAGTGCTCCCGATAACATCCCGAAGTTGTTCTGACGTAATGTCAGAACATCATTAAGTTTGATCGGACAAGTACCAGTCATGCCCAGACAATCTGATGTATGAAATAAATGCAGTTCATATGCATACTGGGCACTTCTCACAGCCTAGGAAAACCAATAAACTCTTTGCTACCTAAAGGAAGCACATGCCTGGTCATTTTTGTAGCCTTGTCCCAAGTCCACCCCATGCTTCTCTTCTAGCTCACACAGAGGACCCATCTTGGTGAAAGCTAGGTTGTGCTTAGCTATCAGGTAAGCAATGTCGAACTTCGCTTCACCTTCAGCGCAGCGTCACCATCAAGATTGTGCAGAGCGTTAGCTATCGGCGCGTATTCAGTGACATCACTGGAGCTCTGCTTCTTCGAAAGAAGCATTGCTCGCTTGTGCATGTCGGTAGCAGCATGATCTTTGTAGCTGGACGCTCGCAGGTTCTTCGAACCAACTACAAACGCAGGGTTGTAGTTGCGCATGCCTCGCAGCTTCTCGTTGAACTGAATGCACATAGAGCACTTCAGCGTCGCCACGTAGTCGCGATCAGCCTTCTCGTACATGTACTTAAGCCATGCAGACGTACTCATCTCTCTGTCGCTCTCTGTGATCCAATTCTGAACCGTTTTCACCGATACCCCTCGCTTCTTCGCCGGTGGAACCTCGTCAGAGCAGGGGTTCACTAAGTTCACCCAACTCCATGTGGTGACGTCATAATTTGTAATGTTTTTTCCTTGCGCATTGCGCGCGCGGATCGAAGATGGAACTGGGTCCAGACCCGAAGAAGTTCAGTACAAATCCCTTGTGAGGTAAACTTTCACTTACAGCTTGCTATAGTTTTACGGGTCGTAGTTTTATACTTATAGTAACTCTGTGAACTGAATGCAGCATAATTTCTGGACCTGAAGGAGTTCAATACTTTTTTCATGCCTTTTTCTAGCTTGTGAGCTGAATAATACCTACAGTAGGGGTCCCAACAAAAAATCCAAGAACGAACAAACTTGACTCAAGTATGCTGAAATCCGAGAACCAAGTGACCTTGTTTGTAAACTACAGTTACAATAATTTCTATGACTTTCGTTCTTCCGAAAATAAATAAAGCAAACAGAAGGTTATGTGCCAAAATATGGCCATTATAGGATTTTGATTTTATATGGGGGGTTATATATGAACATACCTTTAACAGATATCCACGCGAGTGGTCCAGCTATTTTAATACTCTACCAATGGTAAATAATCAATTGCACTGGTGCTTGCTAAATTTACTTGCCAAAAGTCACTTCAAACCATCAATTATTCTTCTATGGGAGAAATGTATTGCAACATTAAATAACAGCTAATATAGTCTCTTGACAGCTATAAACTTGAGTGGTCCAGGCATTTTTGCACAAGATACATCAAGTGAAATCCATCAGTACCGCTAGTTTCGTAGCGAAGTTTCAAAAGTCACTTGAACCGAATTGCGTCCAATTTTTGACACTTAACCCTTTCAAGTCCAAGACGAATTGACTGAAAATAGCTTTGCAGCACCAACTTTTATAGTCCGGTTTTTATATATCTCAGATAGATACTTAGTTCTAGTACAACAGATTTGAAATCGGAGCACCTTCGATTTTTCGTTGGGAGCCCTACCTACAGTGCAACAGCTAGCTAGCTGTAACTCCTGGTTATAGGAGTAAATGTTCATCTACATGCTGTGTTAGTTACTAGTCTAGACTAGACTCTAGTCTTTCACGCTCAGGTCTAGCTTCACCAATCTAGTGAGCAAGTTGTAGTATGCATGTGATGTTTAGGCCATACCAAATTAATTTTATGTTTCACGGATTGCTTAGGTCAGAAACATGACCCGGTAGGCAGGCAAAAAAATAAAAATAAAAATGACCAAACTTCTCATAAATTTAATTAGTTACCACTCAGCCGCACAAAAGTGCTCGCCATCCTCCATTCTTGCCACGTGGTGAGTACTTAGCCTCGTTTCCAGGCCTTCGCACGTACGGGATTACGTACGTGTACATATTAATCGCATTTTTACTTTTTTTTTTCAATTTTCAAAACAAAAGACCCGGCCAGATCCGTGAAACATCAAATCAATTTGGTATGGCCTTACTACAGTCTGAGTACAAGAACAAATTTTGACAAATTTTGTGTGAGCATCTTGGGGTACGGTTTCACTCGACCGCATTATTTAAGATACTAGAAACTTGCCCCTCAGCAAGTCATGCAAAACAGTTGCTGGAAGGCATACATCAAAACAAAACACCAGAAAAACCACATAGTCTGTATTGTGTCCAAAGATGTTGTGCAACACTTTAATAAGAATGCTGAACTCTGGTGTACAGACTATTTTCAGAGAAAGCTGCTCTTGCAAACTGAATCATGCAATCTGTCGAAGTGTACTCCCGAAGTAGTCTCATTGCTATACTCTCAAAAAGCACAAATGTCTCATGTTCTGAGTGAAATTTCTTGCCAAATGGAATGGTGCTTACTACACAAAGAATGTCATAATTGCATGTTGATCTCAAAATACCGATGGTTTAGTGCTTGTACATCATGATTCACAAAAGATCAAGAAGGCCGTAAAATTTATTGGGCCAGTGGTAACAAGGTACTAGACACATTCTCCACAATTCAATATGACAATCTGTTGCTTATGCCATGCTAACATAATTATGCCTTCTGCAATCTGATTGAAGCTCTCAAATTCAAGAGTGGCTCCGTCCCAAGTGACAAAAATGTCACTCAGAACACCAGACCCTCTTTATACACATACGTGAAGGTTTTGGGCATGAGACTACTGTTCCTGGTACATCCAAACTCTGTCCTCTGAGGCACTTTAATATGCTGCTTGCAGTTTCTGCTCTGGAAACAGCAAACAGTCAACGATGCGTACATGACTACATGCCCTGAGTTAGGATTGCAGCCTAACTCATTTCCAGGCTCCACTAATAGGCTTGCAATAAATCAAGTGAGGATGCACTGAGAGTCTGGGAAGGAGGCTACACTTTGTCATAGTAACCCACAAAAACATGAGGAATCTTGTCTAACTTGGACCATAGTCTTACAAGGGTTAGTCACTTACATGTAGAAGCGTTTGCGACCAGGAATCAAGCAATCAAAGCCCCCTTTGGGGGATCAAGAAGTGCTAAAATCAATGGATCAAGAACACACGGCTGGAATTTGACCTTCGACCCTTTGAAAATCAAGCACTCAAGAGCCTCAGAAGGGAATGATCAAGCAATTAAGCATGTCGATGATCCCGGTCACAAATGCTTGAATAGGCGGCATGTAAGTAACTACCCTTTGGTCTTACACTTTGGTCATAGTAGGTAACAGGTTAGCTCACAAGCTAGGGACGAGCCTGAGGACAGTATTCTATATTAAAATACTGACTGAACCTGTTGGGTTTTTTTACACGAGTCCAGCATAAGCTACATAATTTTCTTGCTATAAAATTAAGTTGCACAATCTCTTTGAACACAATACAGACTACCTGATGTCTTGTCCAACTGGTGTTTGTTGCTGCATGCCCTCCAGCAATCCTTCGCAGAGAGGTGTGGCTTGCGGGACTACATGTCTGGATCCAGTACTCTATGGCGGTCTGCGCGCGCAATGCGCACATTACAGTTTATGACGTCACCACATGGAGTTGGGTGAACTTAGTGAACCCCCGTCAGAGCAAGCTGCACGCTTTTGTCCAGACATTTTGTCCGCATGCGTACGAGATTGATCGGTCACGTGGCATAATTACCCGGAAATTGTCCGATGATCGGACGTTATCACGAGCACTGTGGGGGTGGTGAGAGTGGAGGGTGGGGGAGCAGTCTCTCTTGATCTTCTTGTCTGGGCTTTCAGTGCTCTCCATGCATCATTATGCAGGACAACTGTTCAACAATAGCAGACTTCCAGAAGTTTTCAATGGTGTCAGCTAGCCCGCATTTGTGACTCAGATTTGCATGCATATAAGTACATCTCAGAGGCTATTTTCTTTAACCATATTGTTTAATTTCTTCTTATTGTAGCAACAATGAAAACCTTGCTGATGAAGAAGGGCGGGCAGCTACCTCAAGGCAACCTGCTGTCAGCCAGCAGTCCTCCCATCTACCTCATCTGCAAGGGGAAGGACGTAACTTCAACTCAGGAGCTGATGTAATGATCATGGAAGTAGTCCCCCCTCAGAACTCCAGGCAAGATCAAATTGACCTCACAGGGAGTAGTAGTGTACTAAACACTAGAGGAAGAGACACTGGGAGACTTCCCACTTCAGGACACACCAACACGGAAGAAGACCTGCTTGTGGATGACCAATCATTAAGTTCTGAGACTGCCGTAGTGGATTATGGAACCAGAAGAGGCTGTGAGTTTGCAGCTTATGGTGGTGGACTGGATCAAATTGGTACCAGTACTGCTTGTGGAAGTGGGCTTGATGACCCTGCTGCAGGGATTGGAGATGTTGATTTTGATGACTTTGAGAATTTTGATATGGACCATGGGAATGGGCAGGAAGGACTGTTGAGGGAAAGATCTGAGGGTTTAACATTTGGAGACCTGCTAAAGCAGAAGGATGATGGAACTTGCATGGAGAAGGATATCAGGTACAATACTGAAGGCGGTCAGATGAAATTACCATGTGCTATGACCTATAGAAGTGGTATCACTGATATTCAATCAAGCACAAGCCGAGACACTACCTCTAGTCACGTACCTCCAGAGAAACTTGCACCAAGGCCTCTGAGTCTGAAGCAAACCAAGTCAAGGGGTGGTATCAGTTATAGAGAGACTTCTGCAGACTCTGGCCCAAACAGGAAATCATCACTCATTCCTGTAGTCCCAGTTAGGCCCTTTGGCATGAATCCAAGTGAGGTGAAAACAGAAGATGAACTTATGAGTCCAGAGTTGACATTTCATACACCCAGGTTTGATGGGAGCTGTGTGAATGAATCTCCTGTGTTAGTCAGCAGTCTTGCTGAACTAACACAGGCATCAGTATGGAAACAACACCCTGTAGTGAAAGTCAAGGTAAAAAATGTAGCAACCACTAAGCCAATGATTGTGTGTAAGCAGCAAAATACACTCATGGGCTACTCGATCTACTTCTCTATGCTTATAGGCTCGTTTTGTCAAAGTGGTGGAGAAGCTCTGCCATGAGAATGGAGTCTGGATGGTGACAGTACTTCTTGGGGATGAGTCATGGGGCAAGCTAAAAGTGCACCTCAGCAATGAGGTCAGGCTGTGTCTATAACGGAGTGTTTTGGAGCAATCCTTGTCTGGAAGTTGCATTCTTTGTATGTGAGATATGCACCCAGACACTCTTTTAATCTGTGCTCAGACACATTCTCCCTATCAAAAAGCTCCACATAAAACAGAAAGCATCACTGCAAAAACACCTGGGTTACTTCAACCACATTTTTAGGTTGTCTCAGTTGCATCAGTGTGACCAAGGAATGCTACCAAATAGGTTTTCTTGAAGGTTCATTGAGGAGCTTTTTCATTAGTTACATCAGCTCATCTCTTTTTTCAGAAGACCTATTTGGCTACATTCCTGGTTTTTCTACCACAACCATGCAACCAAGGAACTCCTCCAGCGGCAGAAACAACAAACCTCACCAGAAATGCTGATTTATAGGCTTTCTGAAAGGAGACACAAAAGAGGGAAGCTTCTCAACCAAACTCTTTCAAATTGTAAGCATTCCTTGAACTTTACGTGTCACACAAAAGGAATACAACTGAGGTGACTAAAATATGGTTGAAGTAACCTAAACCTTTTTACAGTGACGTACAGTGTGTACCAATGTTAACCCACGTGATGTAGAAACATGCATGCATTACAGTGTATACTTGCCAAACATCTTGGATGGATGGGGAGGTGGGTAGATTCTTGTGCAGGTCCTAGAAAACACAGTGCATGAGCAGTAATATGTTGCAAAAAATATAACAAATAAGTAGTGTCTGTAAAAACTTGATTCAGTTAACGCGTCAAATTAGACATTGTCCACTTAAATGCTTATTATGATCTACAGGTAGTATATTGCTTTAGGTAACACATAGCCTTTACCCTGAAACTCAAAAGAAATATGTTTGTGTGAACTTACGAGCTGTTTAATTAACCCTTTAACCACCGATGATGCCTTTTGGCGATGTCTGACTTTGGCCGCATGTTATCAGTTGGCGCAATCCGTTTTGAAGATAGGTTTTGCACTAGCAAAACAGGTGGGATAGGGGGAGGTTGGCGGGCATATCCAAGACATACCGTGCACATGGCAGCTGCCTTGGCTGGCTGTAGAACAGCCATGGTTGGCACTGGCTGGACAATTTCTCACATTGTTAACACAAATGGGCGCAGAAACCATTCCTTTCCCCTTGTAGGGGCACCATTTCCAGATCTGTAGGCAGTTTTTATTCGGGCGTAACGCTTGCTGGTCGGAGAGCCCTGACCATTGAAAGCTCGCTAATGAGTGGGTGTGGTTAGAATCATGAACCCACAGAGAATGTGTCAAAGAAGCTTTGGCTCAAGTTTCCAGTGCTAGCTCCAAGCAGAAGTGGAAATACAGACCAAAGAAGGTATCCATGGCCTAAAATAGACCTCCAGCAAATAGCCTACGGTGGTTGAAGAGTTAATAGATATGCAGTTTGCTTGCACCACATTGCCATTATAACCACCTTAGCACAAAAGCTAATTGAAGGGCTAAAAACCATAGTGGGCTAACTCACCAAACACTACATGGGTTTGCTGCATGGTATTTGAGGCCTTTAAATGTGTTTTCTACATGCAATATGTATAGATCAAATGGCTACTAAGCTTCCTGTGTTATTCCAACCATACCTGCTATAGTTTCATGCATACCTGCAATAGAATATGTAAATAACATTTCTAGGTAGCTATGATACCTGACATTTATTGATGGTAGCCGACATTTCGTGATCGGTAAGATACCTGAAAATTCATTTTGCAGCATGTACCTAGTAAGGTACCTGACATTGATTGTAGCTGGCATTTCATGGTATTGTACCTAGGTAAGATACCTATCATTTCCATGTTATTATTTTTCCAGAAATTTCAATTAAATCCTCCTGTCTTTGGTTAGACCACTCTGATTTCTGAGGCCTTCAATTGTCTTGCAGTGTAGGGTGCATGATTCTCACCTGTTAATACATCCAGTTGTGTACAAGTTATAGGCCATGGGCATGCATAGTTTTATTGTTTGTTGAGCACATGGTTAACTAAAATGAGGAAAGTGAGAAGACAAAAGCAAAGTGACTGCATGGCACTCAAAATGGAAGCACAAAGAACTAAACTGCAGCCTCTCTACCCTAAAATCTGCTAGGAATAAGCAGCAGGCAATGCAAATAAGCACACATTCCAGTCTTCAGAGCAGAGGAAATCCTACATGAAGATCTGCCAGACTGTAGTGTACTGATTGTGGTTGCAACACAAACCTTGTGGTCACAAATTTTTTGTTGTACCTCATAATGTCTTTTTAACATCTCAATGGCTGCTGTGTAGCATTCACCGTTTGTTTTGATGGAATTTCACTGTTCACAACTTGTAAGCTATGTCCATGCAGGCTCAGTGGCTTGTCATCCTCAGTAGTGTTCCGAAAATTGGCAAAAGTGACCTTTCCAAATGACATACGTATATGTACATGCTGGTGTACGCAAGCACTGATGACACTAACCGTGTACTTAGGTGTACATATGGGGTCTGGTTCAAGGCCCTCATACATAAACACATACATACATACATGCATACATACATACATACATACATACATACATACATACATGCATACATGCATACATACATACATACATACATACATACATACATACATACACAACCAAGAATATTATTATGCATGTCATGTCTATTAATCATGCAAGAAAAGGAGGCTTGGCTCTGGCTCATGACAAGCTGTGACTTCTCTACGAGTTAATCCGCATACTACACACAACCTATGCCTTATGTGTTATGTTTGCAGATACTTGAGAGACTCATTGGATTTACTGCAAGGGAATTTAGAGAGGTGAGTGTTACATGAGCGTAAGATGCATTATGTTCAGCACTCTCATAGTGTTGTTCAAAGCCAGAGCACTCCATAAAGAATCTGTATAGGTTCATGGACGAAACCATCTAATGACTGCATGGTGTATAATGTGCATACTTTTGGCTTTTAGATTTCTAAATTGAGATTGTGTGTAGGTAGCTATGTTGTCATACGCAGACTTTTTGTTCCTTAAGTCATCTAACTGTCCTTGGTAAAGTGTATGCAACATGTTTCCATAACAGTTAACAATAGCTCTATATGTAGACATGTTAATGACTGGGTAGTACTTCCCTTAATCAATGCATTCTCCCCTGTACTCAAAACATAATTATGCAACAGTTATAGCATGGTGCCAGGGATTCGTGTCATACACAGACTCTTTGTTCCTTAAGTCATCTAACTGTTCTTGGTAAAGTGTGTGCAACATGTTTCCATGAAAGTTAACAATAGCTCTATATGTAGACATGGTTCTAGTTAATGACTGGGATAGGACTTCCCTTAATCAATACATTCTCCCCTGTACTCAAAACATAATTATGTAACAGCTATAGCATTGTGCCAGGGATACTAAACGAATATCAAGTCTCCCAAGGTCAAGGGTAGGACTTCCCTTAATCAATGCATTCTCCCCTGTACGCAAAACATAATTATGTAACAGTTATAGCAGGGTACCAGGGATTTGTGTCATATGCAGACTTTTTGTTCTTTACATCATCTAACTGTTCTTGGTAAAGTGTGTGCAACATGTTTCCATGAAAGTTAACAATAGCTCTATATGTAGACATGGTTCTAGTTAATGACTGGGATAGGACTTCCCTTAATCGATACATTCTCCCCTGTATTCAAAACATAATTATGTAACAGCTATAGCATGGTGCCAGGGATTTGTGGTACTAAACGAATCAAGTCTCCCAAGGTCAAGGGTAGGACTTCCCTTAATCAATACATTCTCCCCTGTACTCAAAACATAATTATGTAACAGTTCTAGCATGGTGCCAGGGATGTGGTACTAAACTAATCAAGTCTCCCACAGTCGAGAGTAGTACTTTCCTTAATGAATACATTCTCCCCTGTACTCAAAACATAATTATGTAACAGTTCTAGCATGGTGCCAGGGATTTGTGACACTAAAAGAATATCAAGTCTCCTATACTAATAATAATTATTGAAATTACTGCATTCTAATTTCAAAATGTACCATGTTCATGTGTGAATGAGTTTATGCACATCCCTCTTGAAATGCAGGTCATGTGTAGCCCTATACCTCTGTTGTACTTTGCATGATGGCTTCAGCAAATTGTCCTCAAACCTCAAAGTCTTAGACCCAGAGCTATTGTTGACTTCCTATTCAAACAGTGAAGCTGTATGCTAATTGTTATTGTAATTTTTAATGTTGTTTACTAATTCTACAGCATATTATGCCATACAAATCAGACAAGACAGTAAAAGCTAAAGCAAGACAGGTAACTTTAATGAACGGCTTCACACAGCTGGTATGGTAAAGGGTTTCCTGTGTTTGGTACATCAACTCAGGACTCAAAACAACCTGTTTCCTAGCAAGAAACTAAATTGACAAACAACCTCTTAAGTTTATATATGAAACCACTTGTGCAGTTTCAGTACTACAAAAATGATGTTTATACACCAAGTTGTTATTTGACTGTGCACTATGATTGAGTAGAGTAAGCACTCATGTTCTCTATCAACAACATGCAGGGATTCAAGCACTGCCAGTCAGCCCTTGCTGACCTGAACTGCTACATGGAACTCAGAAAGAAGACCTCTCATGCATACCCATTTGTAGAGAGGTTACTGGATGCATGATGCTGTGATCATGGCATAGACTATATACAGCCCATTGGATAATTATATATTGGCATGTCCTGTCATGGAGATATTGGTGCAGCTTTTATTATTTTACCAATGTAAGATACTGTTATGGCAGTTATTATACTAGAGGTGTATGGATATGATACGAGGGGCTAAAGTGTACCATGCCTGGATATGTCCTGATGTCCGGTAAGATTAAGGGACATCTACAATGTATATTTCCCGAAATAACAATGTGATCATTATGACATTAACTTGTGACCCCCTCTCCATAACATTGTTAGTAACCACCATTTAAAACGTTTTGGCATTGTTTGCGCATACATATGCTTCCACTAAAACATCACAGTTTACATCACCTCCTCCATAATGTCAGAATGACATTATTTTGAACAAAATAATTACCCCTCATTTAAATGATGGGGGAAATTGTCAAAAATCTACCTCATGATTATGCCCTACTAGTGCGTTAACTATATAGCATGAGCGGAAATAAAGCACTAGAAACAGTGGGCGGTTCCGTACACCTCCGTATTCTACAATTTGATTTACTACGATATAATATTTTATGTAGCAGTACTGCTTGTACGTGTACCTACACCAAAAGCGAGCCAGATACAAATCAAGTTCGGTGAAATCCTCTGCTAAATGCGTGGGAGCAGTGGGCGAGAGCGCAATCCGTTTTCCTACTTTGTGGCTGTCCTGTGTCTGTGACGGTGAAGCCGTACGTAGGGGTGGATACGGTGGGCGATGTCTGTCAATATATGAACGATTCATCTGTCTGTAGTGTGTGTTATGGAAATATAGTCACTGGTAGTTACAAAAGAAATGGCGAAACGAGTGAGCAGAGAAGAATTCGAGCACCTATGTCGGATGATCCAGCGCTGGAACGAGAATCGCCTCGAGCTGTTTGAAATTACGCTGCCCGGCTATGAGGTCAGTGTGTGCCTAGACATGATTATTGACTCTATTACTGTATATATGGCAGAAATGTTTGGATGATTTATAGAGGAGTGTTGTGGGGTCAACAGTGGACACAAATTATGACGAGCCTTACTCTTAAGGATCACCATAGACAGAGAGTGTGGTCTGGGAGGTGCATGCTGCCTGCCTGGCATACTAGCTTGCAATATGATCCCACCATAATGTCATTTGTGGAGGCATAGGATAGTGTGTGCACCACATCAAAGAGCAACAGCACACATACACATGGCAACAGTATCATTTAGAGAGTGCCCACCTCACTACAACAGTCATCTCACAGTACTTACAACAACAGAACCAATAGCTGTAAAATTGAGTGAGTTGTCCTGCACTTGATTTCTATCACACACCCACACATACATGCATGATACACATACACTCCCCACCACCCCCCACCCCCTCCTCCCTCTCCCACATGTACACATTCAGAATCTGGAGTTTGAAGGTATCATGCGGTTCTACTTCCAGAGCTTGGGGGACGATGGTCAGAAAGTGGCCACCAAGTGTATCCGGGTGTCCAACACGGCCACAACAGAGATGGTGATTGAGGCTCTCGTACAGAAGTTCCGTCCAGACATGCGCATGCTGACCCACCAGTCCTCCTATGCGCTCTACGAGGTGCACACCGATGAAGGTACAGTAGGAATGTGTGTCATTGGCTAGCAGCACATGTGGAGTTTCTGTGTATATGGTGGCTGTTCAAACTATGACAAACAGCAACTGTTCCCACTACGTGTGTATACAATGGATAATGTAGCAAGCTATGGACAGTTTATACCTTGTTGTATGAGCACTGTAACATGTACATGTGGCAGTCCCAAGTAGAAATTGAACATTGTTCTGTCACATATTTGATTGCATTACCGCGTTTGAAGTGCTATAGCGCAAAAATTTCGCTCAAAGTGGAGCTCATGTACTGTGTAGAACAGCTAACATGTTCACATGGTCCATAGCCCTTAACACAAGTTCTGCTCTACAGTATGTTGAACAAAGTAGCATAAAAGCCACAGAATAATGCTCAATCTCTATCTAGGACGGCCAATTCTGTGTGGGTTATAATGATTGTACAGTAGGAAGTTACTTATCTGAACACACTGGCATTGGATAAGTGAAACGTTCAGATAAGTGAAACAAATTTGAATGCAAAGCAGATTACTTTCCATTTAATGCACGGCAAAATTTCTATGAAATCTTTGTTTTGGGGGTTTCTAATAAGTGAAAATTTGGATACCTAAACTTCGGATAAATGACTTAACTTCTATAGTATAGTGGAAGAGGGCTGGAAATCACTTGCTAGAGCGAAAGGGTGTGTGCTTCAAGGTGTGCCTCCCGTCATTGACTCTGTGTGAACCCTCTGGGGTGCTGTGTACGATTGTTCACTTACAATCAGTACTTTGATTTGGTCATCTCTCATGGCTAGCGAGGAATGGTACATGTACATGTTTGTGATGATCTAGCGCGACTTCATTGATTGGTCATTTATAGATTCCTAATACTCTTCCTGTTTTCCTCCAATACTTTATGGAAGGCTCACACCGGTACACTGGGCCATAGGGGAGGGTTGGTAGGCCCGCACTGATACATAGTGGGCCATAGGAGAGGGGTGGTAGGCCCGCACTGATACATAGTGGGCCATAGGAGAGGGGTGGTAGGGAATGTATCACGCTGGTACGTACATTGGAGAGGGGTCAAATGGAATGTAGCTTGCAGATACCAAGGATTCAGGAACAATTACTGAAACCTCTCACTTTGATTGGCACAAGATTTATTTTGCTAGGCTGGTCTACTTGAGCACAAAGCAAGGTGGTAACTGAAGGAGTGCTGAAGACCTAGTGAATCTCATAATTAAAGGGACATCCTCATTCCAGATCTTGCCCTAGTAGATGTGTTCAGTCTGCTAATCCACCAGAATCAGGATGTTTGATTTGTGTTGCTGCTGGGGTATGTGCAGTTTATAAATATGACAGTTTATGACATACAGTATTTACCATACAACAACACTGGTAGTGGACTGGACTGAACTGGTGGACTAGACTGGTGGACTGGTTTAAAAATTATTTTTAGCTCGCTAATGAAAACTCACCTGTAGGGTTGCATTTGGAGACATAGCCACTTTCCTTCACAGACTCTAGTAACTAAGCATGTACACTCAATCCTGGCAAGCCTTGAGGCATCTACCATTGGCAATATATATGTTGCTTGGAATGAGTCTTATTGGTTACTGGATTATACTTGCAGATTGATGACACTTACAGACTAGGCACTGTAGTACGCTCAAAGCGTAAGTGTACAAGTCATTTATCCAACTGCAAGTGTCATATGTAGCTAGTGACTAGTAGTCTCGTGTAGCCAGACGTGAGAGTCTGGCTACACGAGACTAAGTGAATAGGTAAACCTGCAGCACTAACCTCTTATGAGCATCTTGGGGGTGTGGTTACTTCGCTTGTTTACTTCATGTGAGAATAGTGTGTCCAGGTTTATATACAGGAGAGTGAGGTCTCATAAGAGAGCACAAAAGTGATTTTTAGCACAAAAAATGTCAGTCCACCAGTCCAGTCCACCAGTCCAATCCAGTGATTGTAGACTACCCAACAACACCTGCTATGTGAGCAATTTTAACTATCCAAGTGCTTTTCGTATGCTTTTTTTGGTATACAGCTGTTTTTCACAAAATCAACTTCTATGCAGGAGCAATTATGAGTTATGCATAGCCTATCAGATGTCCTTTGCTACCACCAGAACCAAACTATACCGGACCAACTAGAAGTGAATAAAAGTGTACGTTTGTGGACCAAGTGTACAAGTCCATTGTGTGCACGGGTCTACATCACTTCACTGACGCCGCATGAGAGATCCTCCAGATCTTTGTAGCTACCTACTTTTGTGGACTCTCAGCAACTGCCAACTGTTCCATGCTCATGATCCGAGTCATCCCATGGGCTAGCCACTGTTGAAACCGTCTGCTGAAGCTAGTTGCAGGCAGTAACAGCATCTTCCTTCATTGATGTGAATTAACTCTCCAGTTTTCCTTGTTCCTGAACATTGGGTTTAGCCAACTTGCATAGACCACTGACTGCTTGTGGATTGGCCTACTTCCAGGTTGGTCTAGTTCGATTCAGTCCGGTCTGTGTTCTGATCAGGGTCCTATCGGATGGGCTTGTATGCTAGAAGAAAATTTCACAGGGAAATGCCCGTCATCATTATTGAAGGACAAGGGGCTACAGCTGTAGACAGCTGTCTATGGACAAGCTGCAAACTTTCAGTAATCCAAACCATTTTTTTGCAACTGTTGGTACAGTGTGGTTCTATTGTATAATGTTTCGTAATTTGTAACCATACGTAGGTAGACTGCTTGATGGATGGCTAGACGATATAAACAAACTCTCTCCAATGTGGTCAGGCAGTTTTATAAATGTACAATAATTAAATGTGACTATTAATGAGCTACAGTCCATTCAGATTAGTGAGGGTTTGGATTAGCGTGGCTAGTATGGTTCAGGTTAGTGAGAGTCCACTGTATTGGCTACGTTGGAACCTAACGCTCCATTTCAGAGGGAGAATGGGTTATTTTACTATGTTCTTAGTTCTTTTAAGATGTGCACATGCTCCTTGTGAATCATGAGGTGGAGTTAGTTCACATGAAGTTCAGGTGAAGATGAAATTCACTTGGTGGATTAATGAAGTGCTTGTACATCAGCACTCTGATTCATCAGCATGTATCACCTGATTGGTTCAAATTATCACCTCTCATCAGTGACATCCCATCCGTTCAGCTATGTATAGATCAGCAAAACATTATCCCTTAGATCTCAGATCTTGAGTGTGTGTGTGTGTGTGTGTGTGTGTGTGTGTGTGTGTGTGTGTGTGTGCGTGTGCGTGTGTGTGTGTGTGTGTGTGTTAGCCTCGTTCCCAGGCCCGCGCCCAACTTCCCGTCGCTTGCAGTACGGTTAAGCGGGAGAGGGCCTGGTACATTTCCTCACGTGAGTGACGTCACGTACAGGGCAAATTATGCGAACGTGGGCGTCATGTAAACCACAAAAAACTTCGCTCGCACGCACGCACTGGAGCGCGACTATTCCGAGTCGAAAGATAGCAGCGCACGGAGGCGCTTTTATGTCGCTATTCACGAGACAGTCGGGAGGACAGAGAGTTTTACCAAGCCAAAACAGTGAAGACACACACCAGCAATCAGTGAGCAATTTAGTCGTGCTCGCCCACGTTCAATTAAAGTCTTTCTACCGCCTTTCTACCCTTGACGTCACTCACGTGAGAAAATGTACCAGGCCCTCTCCCGCTTAACCGTACTGCAAGCGACGGGAAGCTGTGCGCGGGCCTGGGAACGAGGCTATGTGTGTGTGTGTGTGTGTAATATGTACAAATCATGCAGGTATGATCTGTCACCATGGCAACAGGTAGTGGCAACACAGTAGCAATGTTACGCTATGTGTGTAGCTCAGTCACAGGATATGAGCTCGGGTTCCATGGCTAATGCATTCTGAGAGGCACATGCTTTAGGTGGGCGTGACATACCTATTCACTTTGTACCACCTTTCATGCAAGCAAGGTGTATTTATGTGTAGGCATTGGCTGAAATATGTAAATTCTGTGTGCCAGTATACAGTTCTTTGTTTTGTTTATGACAAAGAACGAAGCAGTGAGTACAGAAATATTATTTGGTAGCTTGCTCATGAGCTCCCAATGTTCCCACATGTAACATCATCAGAGAGTCGGTAGACTCTCTATGTAGGGATGGTGCTGACGTAACATCATAATTTAGATTGATTGATTGATTGATTGATTGATTGACTTGTTTACCTACATTCAATTCAGTTTCTTTCCACTTAAGGTGTGGTTACCGCTTGATATAAGGAAGAATAACCTACTACTATGACAGTGTCTATTAATTACTGCTAACATATGAAAATTCAAAAAATCGGGTAGACTGCTATTGGATATACAGACTATGATAGCCAAACTATGTTCATATTTCTCATCAACCGCCCGCAGGTCAATTAGCCTATTGACAAAGTTGTTTTACGCTAAACAAACTGTCTTGTAGAGTAATCAGACAACTCCCCCTCAACACTTTATGTGAGTTTGTGGGGGGACAGCAGACGCCATGGCGACCATCCTATACCATCTTCACCTAAAATACTACTATCGTACCAGATGCTACTCATTTCTGTGTAGTAGTACTGAACCTGCGCTGTGTATACTTTCGCACAACTTGAGAGTAGCAACTAGGGAACTGCTTCATCACAACTTGAGAGTAACAACTAGGGAACTGCTTCATCACAATAGGACAAGCGTAGCCTTGTTCTTCCTTGACTCCCTCCTCCTAAAAGTCTTTTTTAGACTATTGATACCTGTAGTTTGACTCCTGCTGGGAGCTAGCTAGCACTGGTAACATGAGCTAAAGGTACTTTAAACCATTCTGTGCAGGTTCACAACTCTAACCACAGAGGCTTGATGTACTGATCTTTTGCTGAGAGAGCGAGAAATAGATCCTCAGAAAAAAATCTGGGATCCAGCTGGGATTCAAACCCAAGACTTTCTGAATACTACTCAGACACTGTTACCATTAAGCCACTTGGACCCCTGGCAGAGGAGCAGAAGACAAGCTACATATATAAGCAGCATTGCCTAGAGGCTTCAGCCGAATTCCAACTGATTCTCACTCACTCAGAGCTAGATCCCGGATTTTTTCCCATGGATTTATTTCTCGCTCTCTCAGCAAACCATCAGAACTCTAACCACACTGACTCATTAGCAAGCTTCCAATAGTCCGACCAGCAAATGCTTCTTCAGACTGAAAACTCCTTACCGTGCCAGAAATGAAGCCCCTACAAGGTGAGAGGAGGATTTTTCTATGCCCGTTTTTTTTTTTTTTTGCAAAAGAAATGGCCCACCCAGTGCCAACCAAGGCCTTTCTGTAGTCAGCCAAGAGACCCACTCTGTAACACAGGACCTATGACTGATAGCGTGTGGTCAAATCTGTACACTCATCAGTAGTGGTTAAAGAGTTATTAAGCAGATTGCATGGTGGCACATGTACTAAGTGTTAGCCAAAAGCAGTTCTCACCAGAGGTAGGTGCTTGACCACATGCAGACAATGCAGTCAAGTGGATTACTCATTCCTTCAATGTTTTGCATTTCCCATGCGCTATGTTGGCTTATACAGTCATTCCTTTGCATAACATTTAAAGTAGCAAAGCCACAAGCGGTATTGTGAGAATTGATATCTAACATATTTGGTAACCATCATTTCTATCCTTGTTAACTGAGTAATGAGCTCCTAGGCCCCCCAAGTGTCTCAATATTGAACCAAGAAAATCCTGTTACTGTACCATGCTGACAGCTACCATGGTGACACCTACTATGGTGACAGCTACTATGGTGATGGTTACCATGGTGACAGCTACCATGGTGATGGCTACCATGGTGATGGCTACCATGGTGACATTTACCATGGTGATAGCTACCATGTGACAGCTACCATGTGGCAGCTACCATGTGGCAGCTACCATGTGGCGGCTACCATGTGGCGGCTACCATGTGGCGGCTACCATGTGGCGGCTACCATGTGGCGGCTACCAAGGTGGCGGCTACCATTGTCTCGTTCATTGTCCATTGGGCTCCTAGCAATTTCTTGCAATACCATGGCAGTGGCTAGCGATTAATGTATTGTGACTAGCTGCACATGGAGTCATTAGAACTATATCCCAGTGTTAATTGCTGCTTTAAAATCACTTAGGTTTGATCAAGTTAGTGACATTGTGTGCATACATGTGTGTGGATGGTATTCTTTCCGTGAAGACGGAATCTCAATAACAACGCGGGTTAGTTTTTAACCAGCTAGTGGCCACTTGCCACCCAGGTATCAGACACAGCCTAGACGACTAGGTCGGTCGTAAAACCAGCCTAGACGACTAGGTAGGATCCATAAAACCAGCCTAGACGACTAGGTAGGGTCCATTAAACCAGATGAGCATCACTTCACATGTTTGTGCTCAGAATACCTCTAAATGGGTTTGTTTTCGGTGATTGTTTAATCATATGTCATAATCATAATGATGTCTGTGTTTGATGCATGCACATGTCACGTCCCTCACTGCCCAAATGTCTTGGAGGACAAGAGTTAGATATTAACTTAATTTGCAGCCTGTGGTGGGTAGAAGTGTGACATGTGACGTAGTGACCTTAATCAAGGTTAGATGTGAAGTGCGGCATATCGGCCATGCATGAGTTGTGTTGTCGTAGTACTCTAATACATGAATATCAAAATTCATATTTCAATATTAAGTGGTAGTTCTTCTAAGTGCTGGATCTCATTTTACTTGGTGGTTGCTACTTCCGTTGGACTTTTAGGAGCTCTTCACACTGCAGTAGCATAGGCACCGGAAGGAGGGGGGTGGGCTTGGAGGGGGCACAGACCCCCACAAAATTGTGTGTGAGGGGGTAGTGCCCCCACACAATCTTACCGGCAAGTAATTTGTAGCCATGTAGTGATGTGCCCCCTCCCCCTCTATCTCAAGTGTCTTCCGCTTCCTATGCATAGTTGTATTGACGTTGCTGTTGGTTTTACAAACTGTGCTATCAGTAGTATGCATATCTGCTCAGTGGCCAGTGCTGTGTACGAGGAGAGGAACCACTAGTCCTCACAACATTGCGCTCTTGTTTGATGCCAACTGAAATCATTTTTATATAGGAGCACACCTTTCAAAAGCCCCACAATCACGATAAACTGCTCAAACATGATAAGCTGCGAACTTATTGTACTTCTAGCTTCATTTCCAAGCTTACCAAACAGCCTGCGTATGAGGCTACTGTACCTCAGAAATGGCATAGTGCAGTTGGTGGTCTGTGACTACATGCCAGCTAAGCCTATAAAATACTTGGCTTTGCTTCAGCTTTAACTATTAGCTGTAAGACTTTTGGCTACTTTCACAATATACAGCTAGGGCTTCTCAATAAAACAGACCTCCTAGTCTTGTGCCCAGCGACAAATCGTCTGGTGAGCAAAGTCAAATTTCTGCTTTTTTCCCAAATATAGTTAGGACAAATGAGATGGCAAAATCATTAATTATTACACAGCACTTTCCTTGTGGCAGTCAAATTTTGCCTCTCTATTCAAACATATTTTGAGCAGGTGTGGCACAAAATGTTTTGAATGTTGCTAGGTTGCACTAGTCGCGAAAGTGCCCACTAGCCCAAGAAATTCAACTTGGTTCACCGGACCATATTTCTTCGTGAGAGGGTAGGGTCTGGGGACAAGACTATTACATATCTCCTAGCACTAGAAGTTGTTGGTTGAATGTATCTTTGATGCTTGCAAAGCTATGAACATTGCAAATGTTGCTTCAGTCAGGCCTTCATTTAGAAATTGATCCAAGGGAAATGAGTATTTATGAAAAATATGGGGGGCAAAGCCCTGTGTACATGTGCATAAGCATGCTCCCCCAGAAAATTTTAGATTTTAGACTGTCTGAGACTGCTTCTGGTGCATTCTCAGGGACTTTGTAGTGAATAGAGAATTTTTAATTTGGAAGCAAGGGGGGGGCAAGATTTGATCAAGGGGGGGCCAGTGCCCCCCCCCCCCCACCCCCTAAATGAACCACTGTCAATACCATAGGTGATACCATACAGTCATGTAACAGTTGGTGGTAACATGGTAACACAGCTAGGACAACACTCATTGTGGGAAGGGAATTAGACATATATGTGAGCTGGGGATGGTATCATGAATTTACTGTAGCCATGTCAACGACTTAAATTAATTTGCTGTATTTATGAATGATCAATGGCCACATCTCCCTATTATGCAGCGTAATGTAGACACAAACAATGTATGAGCAGAACAATCTCCAAACTACAAAGTCTAGACAAAAGATATACAAGTACAGAAATTAGCCATTACCCAAGGCCTCATCAGCCATACCGACCAACCACTGGGGACAGCTATCTCTTGTAAAAGAAATCGGCCAAGCAGGTGGCTGGCCTTATCCACATTATGGAGATAACAATCAAGAAATGAGGACAGCTCCATGGAGAGAGACTGCCTTCAAGAGGCTGTTACCCCACTATATAGATAAGGCCACCACCACCTGAGTAGCCGCTATCTCTAGTACAACTGATGATGAGGCCTTGCCTCAGCCAAATCATGTCCTGCAAAGGGAATGACGTTGTGTAACATCTAGGCCTGCCTGCCTTTTTTCAGGGAGATGATTGTTCATGTAGGGGACCCGCCCCTCCTTCACCTTGTTTATTTCCTGTGTCCATGTGCCTTTCTCCTTCTCCAGAGGAACGTAAGCTGGACAAGAGTGAGCATCCTCTCCTGGTACAGCTGAGCTGGGTGAACGGAGTGCGCGAGGGAAGGTTCCTCTTGAGAAGAGAACCAATGGAATTTGGATTCAAAGGCCTCTTCCGAAAATCTCCAAAGAAGGAAAAGAAGAAGAAAAAAGCCAAAAAAGAGAAGGCTGTTGGGAAGGAGATAGATGTGGAGGAAGAGGATTTTCGTGGTTCTATAGCACGATCACTGTACACCGATATGCCTGAGTCACGATTTACTAGAAGCATATCAGTGAAGAACAAGAAAAACCAGGCTATGGGCAGCAAGAGGCGTGTATCTTACCATGGTGATGAGGTTGATAGTGATGGCACTGTTCGTGTGTATGCAGACTCCGTTTTGCCTGACGTCCCTTGCAAATCACTGCTTATATCTGAAAAAGACACAGCCGCACAAGTGGTAAAGAGTGCCTTGGATAAATATGGCCTCCGGGAAGACCCAAATGACTTCTGCCTTGTTCAAGTCACCATCCCCCCCACTTCACACTTTAGCAGTGACCCTCAGCTTAATATAGGGTATACGGAACGAATACTGGACGACAAAGACTGCCCCCTGCATGTCCACAATGCCTGGGGTGCCAACACCCAACGCCCCATCACTGTTCAGTTCCAGCTGAGGAGGAGGGCCAGTTTTGCACGCAGATATCGTGAGTCTTATTCTCGATCTCGGTCTCCTGAAGATGACCCAGCACTTCCAGCGCTGGTTGAGATATTCCAGGGGACACAGAGTCCCCCCCAGAGCCCCAGAAGGTTCTTTCTATCACCAGTGTCAACTGAAATTGGCAGTAATGTCGCACTCTTGGACCCTGCAAGCTACATCTGTCTTACGTCTGCTGGTATCAAGCCTCGGCACTGTGTCATCTCCAGCGTCAAAGGCTTTTTTAAAATCTCCCCACTGGACAAGACAGCGGTGATCTTCATCAACAAGAAGCGGGTGATTGAACCGACGTTTCTGCCCCACAATGCGGAGGTGAAACTTGGAGACCGCGAAATGTTTCGATTTTTTGCCCCCGTAGAAATGAACCGATCATACTCGAGCACACACACCCTTCCCACTAGTATTGGACATCCAAGTAGCAGCCGTAGGGCTCCCAGACAGGAGCTGACGTCTACAAAACCAGAGAATATCTCAAAAGCTGTATCAGTCGAGGATTTTCTGAATCCAACCTTTTCCCAACACCACACTGGGAGGCTCAAGGACAGGGCGTTCTCTGAGTACAACCTGAAGGCTGACACGGTAGGCTATCCCAGGGTACGGAGGAAGATTTCCGAGCCATGCTTCATCCCTGAAGACAGCAGCATTCCACCTGGGTCAAAGGTCAGTTTGCCAATAATGTTAAATTGACTTTATTTACTGTGAAATTTTGTTACGGCTACAGTGGAACTCCCTATTTCCAGATTTTCCGAGTTGTACACGATTATCCGGACAAACGTGCATGGTCCCCAATCCTTGCCTGTCTATCCCACCCCCTGATTTATGGACACGTTGACATTCTGTAAAGCAGACTGATCCCCACAGTCCCACCAGTACCTCATACCACTTCCTAAGATTGTCTTCCACCAGCGCTGGACTCAACTAATGTTAGCACTGTCACTTCTCGTACTAACCTTCCCCATCAGTGTACAGCAAGGGTGGGGTCTGGACATGCGGCCTCATCGTGCTCAAGTATTCATTACCACGCCTAATGGAAGTACACCGGAACCCCCTGAAGTACAGATGCCTCCATATTTTAGACACAGTGGTTGTCCCAGTGGTGTCCGCTTTAGAGGGGTTCCTCTGTAGCTCAAAAAAACCTACTACTTTGTTTGTGATGTTAACAACCAGAATCCTCCTGGATCTAAATGCTAGCAAGGGTTCAAAGTTCAAGTCTAATTTGGTATTATCCCAGCAGTAGTGAGATAATATGATAATGACAGACATTCCAACAGGTCGCAGATGTATACTGGGGGCATATACCATACACCAGTTTCCTGTGGGTAGAGTCTAGAGTGTAAGTACGTGACCTGCTGAATGAAAGCTGCCATGTTCTGCTTTTAGAGTGTGGGAAAAAGGGCAGAGGTAGTACACCCGATAAAGCAGTAGTGGGCTGACACGTTGACCTACAACCACTGTCATGCCTTTACGCCCTTCTGACAAACATCCTATATTTGTACCCTTCACACCACTGTTCTGCCTCACTCAGCTGAACATACAAACTGAGGCAACTCTCCTCTCTCTCTCTCTGCATCTTGTCACTGTTTCAGTTCCACCTCCTCCTCCTTTTAGCTGTAGCTGGCAGTAACAAACTGATTTAAGTTCTCTTCTGAACTCGGACTGAATAGTGCAAGATGTGTGTGTACTAGCATAGCACTGTGGTTAGGGTAGTACAAGAAGCGTCTTTACCGCTGGCCTACGGGCTTCTATCGGGGTTACACGCTCTTACTCAAGCTGCTGTTCTTATGCGTCCCCATCGTAGTATAGCAGCACACGGGCATCTCTTCTCTGAAAGCCTAGCATACCAATGTGGCCAGTGGTACTCAAGCAACAGAGTATCAAATTGGAATGCAACCAGGAATGCGTCCAGCATAGTCCTCTAAAGCAGCGGTTGTTGCGTGTGTGTGTGTGTGTGTTACACTCCTAGAGTTGCTGCTGTCTTTTTACGTGTCTGACACAACTATGTTTTGAGAGCCAATGATGTTTAGAGGAAGCCCTACGGTCAGTCAGCTAGAGTCATAGTAATGTCAAGAGCACATTAGAAGGGCTCATTGTTATTTAGTAATACAGAACTTGGTAATGATTGTTCATGAAAACCAGAATAATGATTTGACAACAACTTCACTTCAAAACAAAAGTGCTTCAACTTATGTGAAATGTTTTTGTTAAGCTAGTGGTGTTGTTGAAGGAATGTTGACACAATAACACTCTAAACAGAGTTGTTGTGTGTGTATGACATTCCTAGAGCTGCCACTTAACTAACTGTGTGATGACTGTGCTGTGAGAGTGGTGATGTATATGGTCAGTCAGCTAAAGTCTTGGTGCTAATGTGGTTATTCCGGCCGTGTTTGTTTTCATGAGTGATCAGTTGTGTGCTACTAATGTGTACACGACAACTGAGGGAGACAGTACTTCAAAACAGAAGCACTTGAAACTTACAAAAGACGGAAAGCTGGGCAGGGGCCTGAGAATTAGGCTAGTTTGTCTCTGTTGGGTGTTTGTTTTATTGGTAGTGTTGTCCTAGAGGTGAATGGATGGTTGATGTAACAGCCGTATGACTTGTGATTGGATTAAGAATCACTGCATGGTAACATGCCGTAGACATTAGTCGCTTTTGTAGTGGAAACTTGCATGTCTCCTACTTACTAATTATAACTTTTGGTCTGTTAACTCTTTAACCACCGTAGGCTATTAACTGGAATTAATTGGTCTGTTAAATAACTGATAACATGCGGCCAAAAACTGACAACGCCAAAAAGCGTCATCGGTTGTTAAAGGGTTAAATAATATGATATTATGAAGTCTTATACACAGTGGGTAATGTATGCACGCTCATGCCTCACAGGAGTGTAGTTGATCGTCACTCTCTACCTATGTCATATGCAGCACATTAACGTGTACCTGCTTTAACCTCGTTCCCAGGCCTCCCCCGTTTTTTGTTCTTCGGTTTGCTATAATACACGGAAGCGGAAGAACGCGAAAAACGGGAAGGCCTGGGAACACCTATCACATGAATGACATCCGGTGGACGCGAGGTGGACGTAGGGGGGGAGGGGTCCACATTCAAATGACGTGCTAGACTTCATCATCGAGCACTCCAACGATAGCCAGGACCCCAGACGTTCACAAGATCGACAGTACTCAACTTCACCGGTAAGAAACTTGCTCTATGATTTATTGCACACAAATTTGTAGTTGGTCACCCCCCCCCCCCCCCTCACCCACGTCCACCTCGCGTCCACCAGACGTCATTCACGTGATAGGTGTTCCCAGGTCTTCCCCGTTTTTCACCCTCTTCTGCTTCTGTGTATTATACTGAACGCAAACCAAAGAACAAAAAAAAAAAAAACGGGGGAGGCCTGGGAAAATGAACGTGTACCTGCTTAGTTTGCAGAGTAGGCAATGTGTAGTGAATGTACGCTCATCTCTTGCATCACTCTCCTTCTCTTTGCCACATGCAGCACGGTGACATTTTTCCTGGGCACAGGAAGCGGCACTACTCCTCTCCCCAGGGTGGGGGAGACTTGGAGGTAGTGGAGTTAGTCCTCCCCGCCTCCCTCACCTTCTACCAGGCCCAGGAGAACCTCCTCCTGCAGAACATGGTCTCCGAGGTCAACGGCTACCTCATGCAGTTCAAACTGGCACCAGCCTATGGACTCTACTTGGTATTGAAACACCACCTGTCTCCAGATTTCCAACCAAACTCCAGTAGGTCAGATCGAAGGAAATTCCTCATTCTCGCTCTCAAGAACATCATTACACAGATCAAGAGAGCCGTGAAGGTACGTAACTAGTATTGAGTAGCTCCAGCTATGAAAGTGTACTGCCGTGCATTGTTAAAACTACCTCCAAGGTACCATCCATACTTAATAATTGCTTTATCATAGCAACGATTTTCAAAGGACAGCTGCATGAGGAGAAAGATGAAGCTGTATGAATGAGACCAGCTACATGACTGCATGTTGTGCATGAGATAGCAGCCCCCGTCTCCCGATCACTCCAGCGTTGCTGATGAGGCCTGGTAGTGGCTGAAATGCACCCTGCGCAGTGGGTGACCTTGGATAACGTCTATCCTGCCTTTTTTATTCAGGGAGTTTGGTTTATTGATTATTCATCTGTATTATAACCTCGTGTGTGTGTCAGAACTGATCACCGCATGGCTAGTAAATACACCCAAAGCTCTGTCTTGGAGTGCCAATTCTGTGTGCATACAAACTTTGCCTCTGTTTGTATGGCCTGGATTGTGCTGTATACAGTGGAGCCTCTCTAATGCTGACGCTATAAAGACCTAGCCTCGTTCCCAGGCCTCCGCTATTTTTTGTTCTTCGGTTTGTGTTCAGACTTATAATACACGGAAGCAGAAGAGCAGCGAAAAACGGGGAAGGCCTGGGAACACCTATCACGTGAATGACGTTCGGTGGACACGAGGTGGACTTAGGGGAGGCAGTGCCCATCTTACAAACTCGTGTGCAATAAACCATAGAGCGAGTTTCTTACCGGTGAAGTCGAGTACTGTCGATCTCGTGAACGTCTGGGGTCCTGGCTATTGTTGGAGCACTTGATGATGAAGTCTAGTACGCTCTTCCGCTTCCGTGTATTATACTGAACGCAAACCGAAGAACAAAAAACAGGTGGAGGCCTGGGAACGAGGCTAATAATGACCACCAATGTTTGTCTGGAATAGGGAGGTAACTGTATCTCAGGGACTTGGCTCTCTAATTATCAGGGAGTACAACATTCTGAAATATTTCACACCATTAGTTGTAATAAGGGAGTACCATCTGGTAGTCAGATTTCAGCATGGTGAGTAAATAGGTCGTGTGGCAAATGAATTTCAGTAGGCGTAGCAGAAAATCTGTTGAGCCCAATAAAGCCGTTAAAACAAAAGGTCCGTATTTCAGACAGTTGGAATAGTGAGGTTCTACTGCACCAGGAATTATAACCACTAATAACATTTTCCTTCTTTTTTTCCCACTCTCAGGAGAGTCGTAACATTGCTGGGTCGCTGGCCTTCTGGCTGGCCAACACCTCCGAATTTCTCCACTTCCTCAAGCGGGACCAGCAACTGGTGCAGTACACCAGTGACTATGAGGGTACACTCACCCAGATTGTGCACATGGCGTACAAGAACTTCACACAGTGCATGCTAAAGGATCTGAACATGTTCCTTCCTGCATTCTACGACGACTCAAGTGAAGCAGATTCAGAAGAGGGGTATATTTCAGGCGGAGAAGGTGGTACGATTGGCAAAGACCCCGATGTCGTCCCAGTCAAACGGACTTCCATCACCCGGCAACACAGTATGACTGGTATGTACTGGTCTGTGGCAGGGTCTAAGATTCGTCGAAGAGGAAGGCCAACAATCGGAGATGTTCTGAGCACGCTGAGCTCAACTGTGTCCCTCCTGAAACGCTGCCGGGTGAACGCAACATTGTCTATAATGATCTTCTCCCTCCTTTTTCGCTACATCTCGACTAAACTGTTCAACAAGTTGGTGACAGAGGCAAAGTACTGCACACGTTCCATTGGTCAGAAGCTGAGGCGACGTCTAGACAGGGTCAAAGTGTGGGCAGAGAAGGAGGGTATGGAGCTACCTGCTGAGGACCACTTGAACATGGTCATTCAGGTTGGTGCATAGGCAGGCTGTGTCTCAAGCTCTGGTAGACTGTACCATGTATGGGACATGTCTAGACCCAGAAGTGCTCCCACGAGACAGTATTCTTCAGGTACATCATTTCCAGGCCTCCACACCAGCTATTAATACTCCCCAAGCAATGAAAGCGTGGGTGGAGTAGGCTTGACTAGACGCTGTGCACTTTGGCTCATCTCTCCCTTCTTTGTCCTTTTATGTGCTCTCAATCATTTAATGGTTGATTGGTGTCACTTTACAGTTGTAGCGAAAGAGCCTCTTACGAGTATACAATTTCAACTGTCTTGTGGCAATAACCCATCCCCTGCCATTTACTTGCTGGTTAGATGTGTTATGTACCAAGGTCACCCTTGGTAGTGCTGTTACACACAAGCTGCCTGGGTATTACTTCTTCTGTTCAGGGGATTTCTAAAGTCATTTTTTCACATATGCTATGAGCGACATTACATAGTATGTAAGAGAAAGAAAGGTCTAACATACTTGGTAGCCATCGTTCCTGTCTTTGTTACCCGAGTATCGAGCTCCTAGATGCTCCTCACTTACGAGTAAAGAAATACCTGTTACCAAGGTGATGGGTAGTGGAGTGGTAAGTAGAATTTTGGTAGTATTTTCTGACCTCAAAGTCTCTTCCGTGATGGTATTCATCTTTAGTGTTATGGTGTGTGATCGAGAACAATGAAGAATGATCCAATGTTTATGTTTTCATTTAATCCTCCCCTCACCACCTACAAGATTGAATTACACCTCCGAGACACTATTCTTTCCACTCTGTATCTCCCCCTCATGTAGGCAAATTAGGTGAATGTCAGCGTGTGATCACATCACATACTGTCACCTTCTAACTTACCAACCGTGTGTTTCCAAGCAGTTATTCAACCTTGTGTATGCCAGTGTATATTACCATAGTAACTAACCACTAATATTATTAGTGGTTGTTTATGTTTTCTGAGCGCCTAGGCAGCCATAGCTTGCTTGTGGTTATCGTAAAGTGTCTGATAAGATTCTGTCTGATATGGCTAGTGTGTTTAGCCCTGTTGTCAACATTGGTAACCAAAGGAGGGAGAAGCCTTATTCCCAGTTCCTCTAGTAGTTGATCGCTTCCAGGATTCAATTTTGGAGGGGAGAGGCCTTCAAGAGCTTGTCATGTGCAGTGATATCTGGTAGACAAGAGGTAGACACACACGGGGTGTGGTGCCCAGTGTGAGAGTCTCAAGACCCTTTATTGTAATCTCCGTCCAAAGACGATACAGCTCATTGTGTTTGCTAAAACCTGGACTGATAAATGCAATGTCTGAATTATTAATAGTGGTCAGGCGATGTCCCCTGTTTGTCTACCTTCTGTCTGCTTGACATCACTGCACTTGATGAGCTCTCAGGCCTCCTCCCTCCTTGTTTGCATACTGGAAGCAATCAAATGCCTGAGGTGACAAAGACATGAAACCAAGGCAAGGAGGGAGCCATACGACACATACTATACTTGCTGTTTTCAATTTCAAGTTTATTTTACCAGACCAGTAATAGTTGTTGGTCTTCAGTTAACAGACACTCAGAAACATTTTGCATGTTTATAGTAGTGAGCAGAGCAGTAGTAAAACGGCTAGCTCAATATGGTTTTGCATATACATCTCAAATACACAGGGAACTGAACTCTTACGCACACACATCCATCCATCCCCCCCCCACACACACACACACAGGCTGCCAATCTCCTCCAAGCATCAAAAAAGCCCCCGTCGGCAGATGAAGCACAGAGTGTGTTTAGCTCCTGTGCAAAGCTGAACTCCCTTCAGATCAATACCCTGCTGCACAACTGCTCCCTCACAGAAGGAGAGATGGCCGTCAACCCAGTGTTTGCTAATGAGCTCGTCATTCTTGCACAGTCACACAGAGATGAAGCACTGCAGAATGATGGACTTGAACTCAACCTGGAGGAGGATCCCAACCTCGAGCTGCCATTCCTGATCCCACAGCTGGGATACTCCTGTGATACCATCAGGGGGATACCGCCTGGACTGCAGGACTACTTTGAGCCCATGATAAGTGCCGGTGAGGCAGACACAAGAGTTATGCAGCCATTCGTTATAGCTTGTGTGACTCTGTTCTATAGTGCATTTATGGGTTACGTAACAGATAAAACTCTATGGCACATTGAAGTAGTCACAGACTAGAAAGGTACAGAATATATTTTGACTGGTGTCTTGTGTTCTAGACTGTGTTTGCTTCATACTTGTAAGTTACTATGGCAGCCACTATTAGGAGTTGTGATAGGTTCGTCTCGCTACAATCATATCAAGAGTTTGTGTTACCATGATGCCATGGTAATGGCATACTTGTCATGAGATTCAGTGCATGTGTAACTGCTTCAGGTTCTGGGATATAGTACGTGTACGCATTGGGAGTGTGTATACAGTCAATACTGTTACGTCTAACTTGTATATTTATATGTATACTGTACTACTGTCCTGGGCATGTGCCCATCCCCCAATTTTGACAGTTCCTTGTTTTTTTAGCTAAGTCCTCCGTGTAACTGCCCACCATGCTAAATTCTTGTGTAGTGAATCGAAAGTAGGTCCGCTGAGCTCACTTACATAGCTGTGATCATTCTGATGTGCTTCAGGCACCACGACATCTGGCAGCAAAGCTTCACACACTCCCATCCATAGCCTTATTCGCAGCGATCCATTGCTTGCAATACAAAATTTGCATACTGCAAGTGACGGACATTGCATAAGCTTGGTAACAAGGCTATGGGAAGCACAGGTGAAGCAACGATGAAGGTCAATTCAGTTCCCCGATAGCTAACTTTGCATCTGGGGTGGGCGCTTGCACGGGGATAGTTGAACCATTCAAGCACCTCCTCCGTGTAACTGCCCACCCTCAATTTTTGATACTTGAGCTACGAGCGCCCATGGGCACTTGTCCAGGACAATATGGTATATAAGCCACACACACCTACCACTTGGGTATACATATGTAGCAATCCTGTATCGACACACATAGTCCGTCATGTATCGTTTAAAGCACCGTATAGTCTCTTTCCCAGACCCTCAGTACAGTACACGTATGTGAGAAAGGAGGGTCTCGTGAATATAGTACAAATGTTTTGAGCACCTGAGGTAACAATCTGAGTGGTCCATTGACTGGGCTTCCTGACCACACATACTTAGCTTTAAAGACCTTATCACACTTCCAATTCACTGAAGCCCAGCAGGCAACTTCAAAGGCTTAGCTCAAGTGAAATTCAATATCAACGCTAGTGATGATGTCACCAGACCCTCCTTCCTTTTTACTGGAGATCTTGCTCCAGGGTCTGGGAACGAGACTAAGCACCATATTGCACAACTTCATTTAGGGGTGGGGCTCATACGCATAAATATCAGCTGCATCTATGAAGTATATATGAGCCCCGCCCCTAACCGAATTTCAGCGATACAGCACTTTGAATGGAATGATGTGATCAAAATATGTGGTGGATGATTTTATCCGGGACTGCTCATCACACACATGCATACATGCACACACATAAGGTCTCTGCAAGCTGATAGCCACAAAGGACAGTACAGGGAGTTGGGCCTCGCCTGTGAAGGTCGTCACATCCACACAGTCACTGGACAAATCCCTTTCACCCAACCACAGTAGCAGTGAGTGGATTTGTAGAAGTGTAACTTAATGGACACGATATTACAAAGGAGTCTGTAAGATGGTCAGCAACAAGTCTGTTATTCCAGGAAGCAACCCATCATTAAGGGGGAGGGGGCTCCAGTAGTTTGAATCTCGCCAACCTGCTCTTTGTACAAATGTATATGTGGCATCTCCAGGTACATTATTTCGTTGATTGTGTTACAGCATTAGAAGTGCTACAGCGAAGAAGAACTTTCATTAAGGGCAGGGCTCATACATGCTGGGTAGATTTGTTGTGTATCCACACAACTACACAACACATATGAACCCTACCCTAATGAATGTTTTGCACTATGAAGACTCAAATGCAATTGAAATATGCAATGGAATAAAGTTTGATTACAACCCGGGCCTGTCGCATATGTCCACACAAAGAACTATTTCTGCTTTACTAAGATCATAGTTTACATTCCGTGCTACTAAGACTCATACATGTATATATAACACAAAGGGTAGACCACATGCCATGCAGAAGTCATTGTGCAGCTGTGTAAGCTGTTAGTTATCGTTATCCTGAGACAGAGTGGCAAGGGGGTAAGCCCCTCTTTATTATGGCCACTACTCCCGGTCCCAGTTGTACTAGTCCTGTGTAAAATGACCCGGATAAAGTAACTACCTGTCCAAAACAGTAAAAATATGCTGGTTCCATGGCAACCATTATAGACAGGTTACACTGTACGTAACTATGTAAGAGGCCTACAAACATGCAGACAGTTACGGTCAAAGCGATATTATTTCAGACTTCTGAGAGGCCTATTGTCAGTTGCTGTAACGTATGAATCCATCATGCAGTATCATGCATTGTTAAGTGCATTTTGCTTATAAGCACATATTCAATATTAAGCGCTAGTTTGTGTGCAGTAACTGCATGATTCTAAATAAAGCACACACTTAATGCGCTGTTAGTGCATTTCATTGTTAGGCGCTCATTTCCTTCCTGTGGAAATATAAGCGTATGCACTTACCAACGCAGTAGCACATAACATTCACAAGGCCTCTCTTTGCACTGTAGTGATAATTATGCACTACGCCATGTTCCCTGCAATTGACAGCAGGTTAACTAAGCTATAGCAATAACATTGTAGTACTGGTGTATATGTAAACGAATTTATACATGAAGTACATGTTGTTGACAACAGTATGTTCTTGTCCAGGCAATCTTAACGTGAGTGCTACGCTGCCCCATGTGGCTGGCCATTCCCACAAGACATCAGACACAGAGGTAATGTGCCGCTTACGATAATGTTATTCACTACGCCTCTCGTTCATTTTCCCAATTAGCTTGTGTACGTGCACTAATTGAATTATTAGTAGTATGTGACCTGAGGTCGTCGAGGAATTTGCTCAAAGGCTCTGTCTCACTTGTTTGTATTCTCTTTATTGAATGGTAGCCCCTACAGACAGGTAGCTAGTACATACAAGTTATGGAGGAGTTTGGAGGGGCTTCAGTGTGATGTGCATTATTAGGAACTGTATGAGTGATGAGCTACAACCTTGGCACCATTATGCAGGAGTTAGAAGATGTATCATTTCATAGCTATAACTATTTAAGCTACTTCTTGGGCAGTAATATGTGACCCGCTGAGCGAAAACCCAGCACTTCGCGCAAATATTGAATTTGAGTTAGAGGCAATTTTATCCGTACAGGTCGTTTCCCAGCTAAACTCAGATTATTGCACCAACGTGTCACAGGGGGCTTGTACTGTATCATGCTGAATTATGAAGCCTGGCTCTGCTACTATAGCGACGATATAAGCTCAAACTCACAGGCAGGCCAGTGAAATACGGGAACGCGTTGCTATGGACAGCTTGTACGTGTTCTTCAAAAAACGCGATTTTACCAGCTTCCAGTCGGTATACGGTTGTCTTTCTGTCCATAGACACAACGTAGCCCCCGCTTTTATAACCACTGTCTTTCCCAACTGTCTTTGCCGACTTCCAAGCTGCTTTTTTACAAGAATTTACGTAACACGATAGTATACGGAGACCTTAAAATTTACCGTAGCAACGTAAAAACATTGCGTTTTCTCGAAAAGTTGCATTCCGCATCCGCTACGCATTTCGCTCTGCAGCTCGGGAACCAAGCAACCGATCGCTTCCATTTTTTTCCTGCCACACAATTACAAATTGGTATACCGATTTCCGGTCTTATCTCGATTTTCATAAAATGTGCAATGTGCCGGGTTTTCGCTCAGTGGGTCACATATACTGTAGGCACGAAAATGTGTGTGAACATTCTAGTTATGCGAAATGCAAATTTTGTACAATTTGCACAAATAACCAAGGTACAAGTAGCCAGATACAGAAGCACAGTTACCATTTGTGTGGCGCATTAGTTTTTCTCCAATATTGGCTTTCTGAAATGGGTTTTATAGATGTGCATGGTAGCCTGTCAAGCCCGACTAGACATGACTATAACCATGTGCGAACTCTGTCGGTATTTCATAATCCACATGGGTGTGTCGGGGCCGCAATACCACAAAAAGAAATTCACATAATGGTATTGGAAGGGCATTTCACATAAAAGCAATCTTGCATGCATGGTCACGCCTGCAATATTTACAGAAACTGGATTTATGTCAATGCCAATTACATAGTGGAAAACTCTTAGAAACTGCACACACATGTACAGCTCACTTTACACAGTGTGTAGATTAAGTGTCCAGTAGCTAGGGCACTAATCACTCGTGTAACCGAAATATATCTGACCAGTATATTTTCTTCTTACACCCAACAGTATATATTTGTTTTTTATTACACTGTATAGAGTTTCATAGAGTTTCAGAGCTTCGAGGTTATTTGTTAACTAAAGTTACACGTTATGTAATGACCCACTACATGTATGTATTCAATTACCGTATAGCTGGAAAATTTGACGCATTAAATTTGGCTGTTTGGTGGTTGAGGTTGAAACCGCCAAATTAAAATTAAAATCTGCCAATATTGTTTTTGCCCACAACGCGTAATGACATAATGCATACAGTAGCTCTTGGCCCCGCCCCTCTATGCCAGCTTTACATGTAGCTACCTCAGCACTAGCACGCTGCCACTTTTTACTTCATGTAAGTTGACAGAGGTAGCTGTGACCTTTATCTGTTTGCTCTTCCATTCTTACACTAGGTGAAGGGGGCCACCACCCTCCCGAGGTACTCTGAGCATCCTCCTGAGCTCCCAATTGTTCACCTTACGCTCACAAAGGAACACAACTCCCTCGGAATCAGTATCATTGGAGGAAGAGTAAGACCACTGGAACATTTCTAGCTTCATAATCAATACAGTGTTTCGTGTTGTAGAGATGGGGTCTGGTATCTGTATTCACGCATGCATACATGTGTATCTGTACACTTCCATAAAATCGGTGCATTACTCCAACCTTACGCGTAAACTTCTGCCATCTGAAAGAAGCAAGATTGCTTGTCTTCCCTGACAGCAACCAGAAAGAAATTAAAGTGCAAAGGTCTTTAGTTTTATGGAGTGCTCTTGTCCAGACGCACACGATTCTGCTACCATTTGGTAATGTTATTTGAGTCTACCAAGTATCTTCAATAACAAAGTGTAGATGGCTAAACCACTTTGATTTCATGCACCACCCCAGTTGTGTGCTTTGCCTGTAACAAGATTCTGGGGCTGTCACTGTCACTTTAACTGACCATGTAAAGCTCTTTGTTTGGAGCCTGTGAATGGGACTGTAAGTGACATTGATTTCCCCTGTTTTTTAATAGAACTCAGCAACTCATGGTGACTTGGGAATATTTGTGAAGTCAATGGTGGAGGGAGGAGCTGCATATCAGGTAACTACCAGTTTCATTTTCCACACAAACAGGTTGGGGAACACCTAAGATGAATATGATGGGTATGACATTGTGGTGACTGGTGTCAGGGGGTCATTGTAGCAGTTTAGAAGCTAGCCTCATCCCCAGGCTCACATGTGCGGGGGAAGAGGAAAGAGGGCCTGGTACACACTGTTTGCGAATGCACCAAGTTCCCTTGGTGACCTGCACGCTACTCCGCTACACTAAAATTACAGTTCACCTCCTGAAAGGCTGCACTGTGGGTTGTACTCCCTGTGAGACACCTTCGGGTGGTTTTGAAGTCGGAAACAATATCACTTTGACGGTAACTGTCTGCATTGCTTCGTTCAAGACGATCGGTAAACTTCAAAGGGAAAGATTGCGTCAGTCATGTGCCGTAGCTTTTAGCTGGAATGGACAGACACGTGGATAATTCCTGCAAGTGAAGAGCTGATTACCTTCGTCGCTCCCTCGTCATCGTCCACACAGAGCATGGTCAGTGGCAGGCATCTTTCACACAGAAGAATTCATCATGCTTTGTGGAGGTTAGTGTAACAAAGCAGATTTTACAGAAATTTCCAAATTCTCTAGACAAACTGAGCATGCGCAAACAGTGTGTACCAGGCTCTCTTTTCTCCGCCCACGCTCGAGAGCCTGGGAACGAGGCTATTTAGAAGTCAACTGTAGCAGGCTATCAAGTACCAAGCCTACAGCATCCATCTGTGACAGTCCTGTAGACTATTTCATCGCATTCGATCACATGCTGCATTTGAAGTACTGTACTGCCAAACTCTTCCGTTGAGGGTGCTGGTCTCACACACTTTGCAGATGCAGAGCCTCGGTACAGTACACGCACACGCACGCACTGTACTGAGAGTCTGGGAACGAGACTAACTTTGTAGATGTATCAATATCTGATGTGTCTACGAAGCATGTATGAACCCCACCCTTATGGAAGTTTTGGTGCATCGAAACTGTACTGTAGTTTATGTAATTGTTACCAAAGTGGCCTTATATACATGACCCTCAGTACATCTGTTGCTACACATGTTGAACACTTTTTGGTTTTGTAGGATGGCAGTCTGAAGCCCGGTGACCAGATTCTCACGGTGGATGGCGTCAGATTGGATGGGTGTACACAAGAGCAGTAAGTTGGATCTTCCCTCTTCCATGTATTGCTTATTAACTGTGTATACAGTAAGTTTGCAATAATATGCCCCCCCCCCCCCCCCCTTCCTTCCTTTTTCTACACTACTTTGAGTATAAAGTCAGGAGGGGGCATTTACTTGAATATATCAATTAGTCTTGACCATACGCCCCTGGTTCAATGTAATGTTACACGTGACGTCAACAGTGGCTTTCCAGAAGAACAGCAGCATGACTGGTTGTGTACTATGGGAAATCAGCAGTACCTGTGTTGATACTAAGCCAAGAGGCGTTGAAGTACATCATCAGTGGTAACAGGGGACGAGCCGCTTGAGTTTGTTGTAACCATGGAAACTTGCGTGGTGGCCTGCAAATGAGGCTAGTGGTTTTGTGCGTACACACTTATGAAAATACTTGATGACTGCGCTAAACTAAAAGCTCACTGAAAACATGCCTAGCACCACCAGGCATTTAAACAAGTAAAAATTACCATTGTAGGAACTTGAGGGATAAATAGGCGCTTGCTCAAAGGGGGCAAATTATCACGAGCTTACGATATTTGCAAGCTACATTGTGCAAACCTCATTTGCATGCCAAAAGATGGTTTGGTTTCCACTTGTGTTGTGGCTGCTCACTGTAGCATCTTTCCCTTTGTGCCTCCAGGGCTGCTCATATATTGAGAGGAACAGGGATGGTAGTCAACCTTGTTGTGGCTAAGCAGGCAGCTGCTCACTACAGCCTGACTCACTTGATCCATCAACCCTCACCAAGATACAGCAGGAAACATGATCCACACCGTTAGTTCTATCTCAACCCACTACCTGTTAGACTGTAAAGACCACTAGTGTATAACATTACTTTATGTTTTGTGTAACTTATGTGCATCTTATAGTATGGCCATTGGCATGATCGTGTATTTTGGCAACTGTATTTCTCCTCAAACAACACTATTTCTACATTAAAGTTGTGCTAACAAGCTACAGTTGCCTTGGTTCACATGTGCCCTTGGACATGGTTTCAGTACAACACAGACTTATTGTGCATGACCAAGACTTATAAACACTGTACCTACTAAAGCTCTAAGAAAATGGTTTAATCTTGTGTTGGTTCATTACTCCTTCCTCTTTCTTCCTTAGAAGCCTCTTCACATGCTCACAAGGCCATGAGAAGACAAAAACGAGAGCAAAGAGAACGGCAGAGGCAGGAAAGATACCAGCATCATGAATTTCGGCTAGAAAGAAGAAAACTGTCTGAGCATAACCAAACAGAGCCAAGCCACCTACCCTCCTCCCACCCTCCTAATTCCTCTCGTGTGCAAGCTCCTGACTCAAGATTCCCCCCTGCCACTAATCCTCAGATTACCAAGTGGATTATGGAACAAAGTGTGCACTACAATGCAGAGAAAGGTATGGGGAGTGAGGTTGACATGCAAAGCAGCATGTCCTCCCTCACTAATATCCCTGAAAGAGATAGACCTGGTCCAGGCTCACCCGTACCAAGCTATACCACCACTTCCACTTACCCAAGAAGAGATGACTTTATGGACAGTAGGTATTACAGGCCTTCTTCCCCTCCTGTGAGGGACACTGGGCCTTCCAGAGCTACAAATTTCCGGTCATCTTTTGATGCTCTGGAGTCTTCTACAGCACTGGATGCTCACACAGTCTCTGAAGCTCCGAGTAAATTCTCAGATTACCTGCCAGCTGAACCTGAACGTCCATTGCTTCCCCCTTCAAGTTCACATTCTCATATGTTCATGCTCAACTCGGACCAAACTCTCAGCTCACAACAAATGCTGACACCATACTCCCAGCAACAGAATCCAAGCCAGCAACAGCAGCATTTGGACAAACTAAGTATGGATGTCATGTACCACACGCAACTGAGTGGGGCCTCCACACAAGGCATCACTGCTATGATCCCAAAGCTGGATACAGGCACCAGATCCAGCAAGTCCCATCTTGACCATTCTGATTTGAAGGAGCTAGAAATTGATGAGATAGAACTCGAAAAACAAAGAATACAGCTGATGTTATATGAGCAGCAGAAGCAGAAAGAGCAGACAAGTCTAGAGCGAAATGGACGAGACCAAGTTGCCTCTAGTTTTCAAAAGGACGCAGATATGCAGCACGAGTACCTCCTTAACACAAAGGAAGAAAACAGTGATGGGTTTCCAGAGCCAGATAGTTCCATTGCTGAGCTGAAGCAAGAGCTCTCATCACTTGAGCGACTTGTTAGTGATCAGAGAAAGAAATATCGGGAGATAAAATTTGCTAGAGAAAGAGAAGAACAAAACCTCAAGCAAGTAGAAGCAAACTTTCGTGAGCATGAGCTGATGAATGGGACATTTGGTTTGAACCCTACTGACCAACATCGTTGGCAGAAGGAACAAAAGAGAAGGCTCAGAGAACTTGAAAGAATTCGAGCAGATCGAAATGAGCACTTGCAGAAAATTGAATACAATGAGCATTGTGCCAAGGCCAAGTTGAAGGCCTTTGAAGCACAAGCAAATGAAATACGACAAGTGCTTCAGAAAGCTGAGGGTGCCCAAAGGGTAGATTCAGCAACACCTGCACTAGCAAGGGGATCAGATCCCTACCATCCAGATATGCTTCCGTCCAAGCTTACATCAAACCGAAGCATGAGTAGAGACGGGCCTCATATTGATGTTGAGCATATCCTACACCAGCAAGAAACACAGAGAGTCAGGGAGAGACATCACTCAATAACAACCCCTGCTGAGCGTGAATGGACTGAATCCTCCCGGTCAACTCCTGCTCGTGTTATGAGCACAGAAACAGTTTCCACATCCACATGGGTAGCTGGAAACGAGCAACCAGACCTTGCCAAAGAAGCACTTACTACCATCTCGGAGTCTAATCTTACTGCACCAACCCAGGATGATCCCAGTCCTGTCAGCTGGAACCCAGGGCACACTTACAACCTAAATCATCAGCCACACAAGTTGGTGTACAACACTGACCTCTACAGCACGGACTCCAAAGTCACCCTTACTACAGAGCATGGTGAGCAGTTTTCTCAAGAGGATAGACTCAAAGAGGATGAAGTACAGTCTATGGTTAGCATTGATAGTCCTCCAGTTAAGGCAGCAAAAGAGTTGGATCTTCACAGTGGCCATTTTCAACCAGAAACAAAACAGAGAGTACTTCTAGACTATCGTCAGCAGGAGTTTGCACACAGACAATACCAACTGCCAACTGGAATCGAGAAGCAAGAGACCAGTACTAGAGATACTGGTAGCACTCACTCTCACCCCTATTCCTTTCCTCCTCGCACCACAGATACTGAACCCTGGAGACAGTCTCCGACCTGGAATGATCAACTTTACCAGCCCCAATCACATGGTAGGTACCAGTCCTCTGGACAATCTGGATATTCCTATTCCAAGCAAAGTCGTCCAAGAGGGCATCCTCCTAATCAAATCAATAATCCAAGCATAAATACAGCAATTAGCTCCATGCCTAGCGGTCATGATCACCCTGTTCAAGACAGATCAAGAGTTCCACCCACTCCAGATGTTGTTCCCTCCTCTGGTGCTGTTTCTCCTCGAGCTCTTAGACTGCATAATCAACACAATCATACTGAGAGAAGTGTGTCCCCAGCAAGCCGACAATCAGACCTCCCTGCACCCCAATCTCCCTCCTACCTTCCACATCTTGTAATGCCTCCCAGAAGAGACACAGAGAAGGCTCCTTCCATGTCGCACCTACCCTCCTCTGCCACTTCTCCCCACCACAAAAAAGCTTTTGAACATCAACTTAATTCTCCAGTCGAATGGTCCAAGTCAGCAGCAAATCCTTTCAATCAAAGTTATTATGCTACCCCACGGCAAGTGGCTTCATTGTATTCATCACACAATGCACTTAGGTCAAATGTGGGTGTGGGAGGGAGTACAAAACCCATTCCACAAGACAATACCAATCAAGATGAACACTTATATGATGTTCCCTGTGAAAGTATACCCAGGCCACAGCCACAATACCACACCTACCAAGTACCAAGGGCTGTTGAAAGAGACAATTACCCACCCATGAAACCCACCACTCCCTCAATGCACACTCATAGATATGTCTCTTCCAGAGAGGGAAAACTTTCATTGGGACATAGCTATAGTAGAGGAAGACCAGATCAGGCTCAGTTTACAAGCTTTGAGGACAAAATCAAGTCTGCTATGGATAGGACTTATAAAGCTCAAGCACCACGACACCCTGAACGAATACAGCGGCAACAAACAGAATTATAAAAATTAGTGGGACTGGACTAATCAAATCCATGCTTCACCCAAATGATGTCACTTAGTTTCACTGTATCTGTTATGCAGTCATGTCATATTGAGCTTTGACTTTTTATACTTGATATCATGTGTTCTATATTTTGTACATGAAATGCAAGAGGCATATAATAATTATGGTGTCTTGAAGTGCTAATAATTATCAATGCAAATAGGGTATACCCAAGTACTTGGATGTGAACCACACGTCATCACTCTGTTGACCCTTTTAACTACTGATGATAAGTGTACTTAATTTGTCGTCCAAATTTGATGCATGTTATCATGATCAGCAGCTAGGTGCAATACATTTCGAAGATACACACATTCATGTAGGTGATAGTAGAAAGGGTGCTTGGGATAAGGGGAGGGTATACATAATTATAAGTTAAATGACAATTAATGTAGACTTGCATGGGGATGGACAGGGGGTGAAAGTCGGGGCATGACTGGTGTACGATTATATATAGAAGCATGATGCATGCACCAATACTGATAGTTCTATGACAGTACGTGTAGCTAATGTCATATAAGCCGTTAACAAGCAACAAACTGAATACCATGCTAAAGGGGATGATACATGATATTATATTTGCTACACAAAGTACCACTGAATTGCATGCTAGCCATGCACCAGCAATGGTGTGGTTGTTCTTGGTGTGTCTATATCTCTGGTCCTTGAATGCCCTTCTCCTTAAGACTCTCGTAGTAGTCAACCTGTAGAAATGCAAGATGAAATTAGAAACTGCTTTGATTCAAGTCAAATGGTTGCTTGGAATATGTGAGGAAAATGAGAGTGGGGTTAAATTTCAAAACTAGTACGTAGCTAGATATCTACTCAATAGCTATTTTTCATATCGGTTCTGGACAGATAACACACATCTTCATCATCCATGTTTAATACTCCAGTGGACCGTATCCGTCGGTACTCCTCTGGGTTACGTAGATAGCCAAAGTAATCAAAATCCACTCTGAAGTCATCCTCCTCATCCTCATACTGCATACCAGTGTATGACAGGTCAACTGCAAGTAGACAGCATGCAACACAATAATTATTACAGCGACATCTCATACATAAGCGAATCAACACCATGCACTGCTAAAAACTGGTGGTCTTGTACAACCTGGGCTCATTTCTATTTTCCACACAAAAAGCAAATGAGCCTGGATAGATTGACACTACTAATAGTAGTATAGCCTTGCACCCAGATCCTTTCCTCCACAAGAAATTAAGTACCCAGCACCCACCCAGCACCCACACAAACATAGCTACTACCCATGCATCTTTGTTATAGTGTTTTGTTGACCCGACTAATCTATATACACATGCAGAGAGAAGGACTGAGCAAGTGTTGATGTCAGTGAACTTGGCATATCAATAGGGTGGTATGTCAAGAGCATAAAAAAAGGTAAGGATAATATAAAACTGAAGGTACGTAAATAGCTATACAAAGGCCATACCTATATGTACCTTATTGCACTTCAGTTGCTTTATTTTACCTACCTGACTCTGGGATTTCTTTCAGGTGTACCAAGCTCCTTGCTTCTCCTCGATAGTACTTGTGGATAACATCTGCAACATCATCTTGGAACTCCCTCAAACTCACCAGAATGATGTCTCCATCCCGTATCCAAACCTGTGTGAGGTATAATATTAATATGCCCAATTATAAAAGTGATGTAAGAACTACGTACACACTGATTAATGTTCTGCAGTTCTGATTTTATAGTGATGCCAGGGCCTAGGTAGCAAGCTTGCATTACCATCAGGCCACCAGGGGGGCCCAGGAAAAAAATTTATGCTGAGAAGTTGTATTTAGTGGTTCAGAGACCTCTAGCTACACATAAGAAATGCAACTAACTGTACACTATATAGTATCCTTCACGAGTGCCAACTAGCTACTGTGAATCTGAAAGTTCTCGTGTGCAACCAACATACCCGCTTTTTGAAGCTCCCAGGAATATGACAGCGCCTCTCTTTGCCATCAAAGCAGTATGCCAGTATCCGGCACCCGCCCAGCACTTTTTTCACCTGGGCATACTCTGTATTAGATACTCAGTATAGTGAAAAGTTTAATCAATATAGATACTATGGCCCAATTTCTAACCTTGAAGATATTCTTTGAAAATCAGATCTCTCTTCACTTTCTCCTCATCTTGGCTCTTTCCCCGCTTGCGATTCTTTCCACCTTTTCCTGAAACAGCAAAAAGTAGATTCAGTAATGAATGAAGCAATAAGGAACTCAGAGAATAATGCCTTTTGGTTTTTGCATGGGTGTATACATGTGTTCTAGCCTCTTTGCTATGCAGACCTTTGCTGCCTCCAGTTTTATTGTGTGGTACTGCATGTGTACCAGCTGTAGGTCACTTGTCAGTCAGACTCAGTAATAAACTAGTTTGACCAATCAGTAGCTCAGGCAATCCACTGTCTGATTGGCAACTGAGGTTTCAATCTCTATCATGCATGACTGACAGCTTGAGTTCATATATTGAAGACTGGATATGACAATTTGGATATGCACAATATGCTGTCTGTAACACTAAATGAATCTTGGAACATTTTACAACCCGGAAGGGCGGGTGGGGTGGGGGGGGGACAAGATACTCTGAGATCACTCCAGTGAGGCAAAACGAGATGCAGCAATTGAGAGTGAAGAGACAGTATCTTCATTCAATTGCTGCTGCATCTCTGCATGTGTATGCTCTTCATCCGCCTGGTCTCCGAGTGCAGCAGGGAAGGTCGAAAAGGAAAACACGACTGGCCCGACTGGCTTTCTTCGACCTTGAACGCGTCAGGCGCTCTACGGTCGACGTCCGGGCAGGTCAGATCGGCGTTACCGTCCGGCCGGACACAATCCGCGCCGGACGCAATCCGCGATGACATCGCTGGCTCGCCGTGCCCATAGCTAAGTGGGGCTAACCATTGTTAGTTATTGTAATCAGTAACGCGGTAGCCCCTCTTATGCTATCGACTGCAGCTGCAGTACACACGGTAAAGCAAGCTTTATAGCCTCACCTTTATTCTTTGGCATTGTGCTTCAGGGGCCCTAGCCTTTTCCCTTTCTTGCATCTACAATGTCTAAAATTAGATACCTGTATAGCTATTGACTGCTACAGCACTGTTGGCTTATGCACAGTGGGATGTTGCTAATAATTACCAGGATCTGTGAATATGGGCTAGCTATTTTTTGAACACCTGTGACACTAGCTGTCAGCTCTACACAATATTCATACTAGTGGAATGTGAAACATTGTGGGGGCGAGCCTGAGCAAGCAAATTATAGATTGGGCTTCTTATTGTGATCAAAACTTGCAGCATGTAATGCATGAGTTTCACACCTATAAACATGCAGCTGGTGCAGACCATATTGTTGTTGCCATTGTTCGCAAGGTGGGAGGGTCCAAGTCACTACTAACATCGGATCGCCGCGTGTTCGAAGCGCTGTGTGCTAACTTCCGTTAATGAAGGGCGGGGCTCATACGCGCTTCCTGGATCGTTAGATATTCACACATCGACGAAGTAGCCTCGTTCCCGTTCGTCGCTTGCAGTACGAAATAATTCTGAGGGCAGTAGACTGCAATACATGTAATTCTGAGGGAATTTATTTCGTACTGCAAGCGACGAACGCGCGAAGGCCTGGGAACGAGGCTATCGGCGAAGCGCGTTATGAGCACCGTTGAGTTACACGGTGAGGAGTCCTCTGTCGCATTCAGTAGATCCATCGGCGTGGAGTTAGATACTGAGGGGTCCATCGTGTCAACTTGCACTGAACAAACGTACGTACGTACGCATAGCCTCGTTCCCAGGCCCCGCCCAGCTTTCCGTCGCTTGCAGTACGGACTGCAAGCGACGGAAAGCTGGGCGGGGCCTGGGAACGAGGCTACGTACGCATACACATGCGTCTTGCAATGCAGTCCCGCTAGTGTGGGGCTCGCTCATGATCAGGCTCGCCCCAACTAGGCGAATGCGGTGCATTGTGGGGCGAGCGTGAGCGAGCTATGCATGTTTGCAATGTATATATGCACAATGCACAATAGGATATTTATAGATGCATCGGCAGTCTGGGTAGAGCGCCTAGCCGTATCTCTCTCCGCTTCGTTAATCATTTGTGCCTTTGCTCGGCTGTTTCTGCCGCACGTCGGGCTCTCTCTCTTGTTCTCGTGTGCGCAGTAGCCTGTTTTCCTTGTCTTGCGATGGTTTCAGAGCTCTTCTGGAACGGTATTCATACATGTTCACTACAAGTAGCAAAAATCTGACTATAAAATCTGACTATAAAAGCTGCGCACGTGTTCCCAATTAGATCACGCGCATAGTGTCCGTCGTGCACTTGACGTACGTATGATATATATATATATATATACCAGAGAAATTCTGCCGTTCAACTCACTAGTGTGGGGCTCGCTCACGCTCGCTAGCCTCGTTCCCAGGCTCTCCCCTCGCCCCGACGAAAAATAGAAAAGGAGGGGGAGAGCCTGGTATCGATTCGCACGTGATACCGCGGCACGCACGTAACTAGTATTGTCTAGGAAATGACTTGACGTCAGTCACGTGCAGACCGCGAAGTACCCGCCGGCCGGGTTCAGACTTCAGAGTTACATATACTTGTTGTAACGACTAAAATTGCAAGTTACAGGTCTTGTAACGAGCCCAAGATCGCTAGCGAGTGGAAAGTCTGGGAACGGGGCTACCAGCTGTACTTGTACTAGTACAAAATGTGAACAGACGCTACACACCAGGTGGCTTTCTCCTTCGTGGTTGCCGTTTGGGCCATAACAGGTCTTCAGACTCACAGTTGACGGTTGAACAGTCATCCAGCTTCGCATTCACAACTGTCGGTTGACTTGAAAGCCGCTAGCGCACGATCACGAAGCCAAGTGAAACGTCACGGCTTAAGCAATTATTGCCGTGACGTCGTCGTGCCGCGGTATCACGTGCGAATCGATACCAGGCTCTCCCCCTCCTTTTCTATTTTTCGTCGGGGCGAGGGGAGAGCCTGGGAACGAGGCTACACGCTCGCCCCAATTATCTTATTGCACCTTACTGTTACTAGGGGGAATGTAGAACATTGTGGGGCGAGCGTGAGCAAGCGATGCACTACAGCATTGACTGTTACGTAGCAGCACGCCTAGCCCTGTCAGCTTCCCCGCCTTGACAAGCAAAGTTCTTTCTGTTCTGCTGTTTCTGCAGAGCGTCGAGCTCTCTCATATTCCTCAATCTGTCTTCTCTGTCCATAATTTTACAGTTTAGCTCATTAATGCGCCACGTGCAACAAGAAATATGCTCTTGACCTCTGCCAGTTGATCTCGTGCCCAGACCTGGGGCAGGGCGCCGCTTAAATAGAGATATACGGAATCACGTACGTACCATACGGAATTAGCCTCGTTCCCAGTCTTCCACCACAGCTATCGTCGCTTGCAGTACGAATAACGCTCGTACTGCAAGCGACGATAGCTGTGGTGGAGGACTGGGAACGAGGCTAATACGGAATCACGTACGTACCATACGTACATAAAATCCCGGGCTCGCTCACGCTCACCCCAATTAGTTATTGCAATATTTAACCCTCGGCGCGCATGCGCAGCGAGGGTTACTGTACTTGGTCTGTGTGTCTGTCTGTGTGTCTGTCTGTCTGTGTGTCTGTCTGTGTGTCTGTTACTCAACATCTCACTTTATACGTGATTATTCGTGCCACAAACGATACTAACCTTCTCAGCGGCGGATGAAGGTCGAAAATTTTAAGCGATTTTCTCTGAAAATGCTTCGTTGCGAAGCTAGAGCGTTTCCTGTTGGTACGGCTAGGCCTACATGATAAGTCGGCCATTTTTTACTCCGCGGAAAACGCGCATGCGTATGAATCTGGACCACTTGGCTAGCGGTGATTTTGTTCTTGGGAGAGACGTTCTTTGCGAGTTGGATTATTGGCCATTGGCAGTAAGTATGCCTCCAACAAAGGTATGCCCGCAGTGTAAAGCTGCTGTACCTGTAAGACAGAAGACATGTGAACACTGTGATCATGTCTTTCCATCCAAACGAAACGCAGAGTGTAATTTGCGAGAGAAAGCTATGAAACGTATGAGATCAGTAGAATCAGATAGTGTGAAATCAGCTAGGAAAGCTAAAGATAAGTTGCACAAGGTCTGTGAAAGAGCGTCAGAAACTCGTGAGCGAACTTTGTATAACGCAGGAACAAAACAGAATGCACAAAGCAAGCATGAGAGAGTCTGAAACCTTTGAGCAAACTGTGCATAGGCAGGAACAAAACAGAATGTGTATGGCAAGCATGAGAGAGTCTGCTGTGCCGAGGGTTTGGCACTTCAGTGCCTTTCATTTTGGTATAAGGTATATTGTCATAGCTATGTACATACAGCTATTCATGGAAGCTTCCATCTTGCCTCATGTTGAGAATAAAGAGATTTAGCTAGATGTCATAAGCTGAAAATACAGGAAAGTGAAAAGGCTGGTAGCCAACAGGAATCAGACACCTGTCTTTGAGCTGGCAGAGCTGCCACAGCTCTGCCACTGAGCTACAACAATCAGACAACCACCAGCCTTCAAAATCCTCTATATGTATACTGGTAGTGAAGTTCTGATGGCACACACCAGCTATAACAGTCTAAGCTGAGTGGCTGCAACTGAGGCAGTCACTAACACCTGTGCAGTACATAGCTATAGAGGATTGTGAGGGCTAGTGGTTGTCTGGCTGTCATATGTAGATCGGTGGCAGAGCACTGGCAGCCCACGCCAGTGTCCTGGGTTTGTTTCCATGGAGGCTGGTGACTTTTCAACTTTCTTCTATTGTTACCACATATCTCTTTATCTATGGAAGGCTGTTACAAATTTCCAAAACCCAATTCTTTGCCCGCTCATCAGATATTGCAATTATGTTGAATGTGGCTTGTAAATTTGGAGGGTCCCAGTTGTGCTCCAGCTCATTCCTCACACCTGACAATGTAGTTGGGTTGGAACATGGACAGGGGAGAAGTCCGAAACACATCTCACATTCCACATGACTGCGCATTGAAGGAATGGTGGCTTTCATTGGCAGGTAATTTAATGGCGCTTAACTGGAAACAAGGCCAGTGAGTAGTATAGAACTTTGATCACATGCCTAAAACTTGTGGTACTCTCAGCATCAATGTTGTAAACTCATAGCTAGCTAGCTAGCTACTGCTCTGAACTGTTTTCATTAGGCCACATTACAGCCCTAGATAGTAGCTAGGTAATAAAACAAAAAGAACATGTTCTACTAGCTAGTCACCACTTTATACAATACAGAAGACTAGCCAGCTACTATGCGATTGATCCCTGCCACCAATGGTAGCTAAATAGCTTGATCACTCTTGGCACGTAGCTGCCTAAATAACTGGTGCTTGAATACCCCTCTGACGAAGGCTCTCATAATAGTCAACCTGTGGGTGCGAGATGAGATCAGAAAATTCTTTGGCTAGCCAAGTAACACTGGGAGCAAGTCAGAGTAAGCATTTCAAGCATAATAGATGTACAATTGGGAATATTAGCACACACATCTTCATCATCCATGTTTAATACTCCAGTGGACCGTATCCATCGGTAGTCATCTGGGTTACGTAGATAACCAAAGTAGTCAAAATCCATCCTGGGGTTACCCTCCTCGTCCTCAAACTCACACACACCAGAAAATGACAGGTCAACTGCAATTAGTGTAACCATGCAGAAACATCAAAAGAGATAGCTGGTCAATTGGATTTACAATAAATTTACATTGCAATATCTTAGACTGACGATTATCTCCATAGCAACACATACACAGATACAAGTATCTATAACCATGTACCTGACTCTGGGATTTCTTTTAGTGCAACCAAGCTCCTTGCTTCTCCTCGATAGTACTTGTGGATAATGTCTGCGATATCATCTTGGAACTCTCTTAAGCTCACCAGAACAATATCTCCACCTCGTATCCATACCTTACAGATCACAAAAGTATTGACAAGGCCATGATGAGTACCTTCAAAACATCACTTTGTATGAAGCTAATTAACTGACCTTCTTTCTAAACCTCCCACGAATATGACAGCGCCTCTCTTTGCCATCAAAGCAGTGTGCCAGCATCCAGCACCCTCCCAGTACCTTTTTCACCTGGGCATATTCTGTAATAATTATAAAGGAAAAGGAACGTTAATCAATGGTGATATGGCCCAAGCCCTAACCTTGAAGATATTCTTTGAAAACCAGATCTCTCTTCACTCTCTCCTCATCTTGATTCTCCCCGCTTGCGATTCTTTCCCCGCTTGCGATTCTTTCTGCCCTTTCCTAGGAGTAAATTAACCACAAAAGTAGATGCATGTTTGTATGATTACCACTCACAACTTTTGTGTACAAGCACCCAACACCCTCACACATTTTTCACCTGGGCATACATATTCTGTAATAGCTCTTTATAATGGAAAGGTAATCAATGTAGGTAGATATGGTCCAAACCCTAACCATGATAAGATTCTTTAAAAATCAGATCTCTCTTCACTGTCTCTTCATCTTGATTTTGATTTTTTTTCTGCTTGCGATTCTTTCTGCCCTTTCCTATGGGTAAGTTGACCACAAAAGTATATAGATATATGTATGGTTACCACTCATGCACAACTTTTGTGTACTAGTACCCTTCTAGCATTATTTTTACCTGGGCATATTGTGTTGATGATATGGCCCAATTTCTAACCTTGAAGAAATTCGTTGAAAATTAGATCTCTCCTCACTCTCTCCTCATCTTGGTTCTTTCCCCACTTGTGATTTTTTCCTAGGGGCAGTTAACCACAAAAGTAGATGACTGTACGCATGACTACGTACCACTCACAACAATTTTATACTGGTGTGTACAGCACAGCATAGAGAGTTTTGGGATAATTATAGTCTCTGTTTTGTCGGCGAGGCATTAAAGAGTGCAATGGGCATGCTAGTAGCTATATATCTCTTGGTAGCTAATAGTTGACATTTCTTTCATGATTGTGCATCCTCGTGCATGGGTTCAGCCAACTAGATACTTTCCTATCACTTGGGGTGGGAGTCTGACATGTCTTGATCTCTCGTTGGTAATAGTTCTCTACTCTCTCATTGATAACAGTTACAGCATGTGCAGCTGATTGCTTTACAGTAACTCACCTCGGTTCTTTGGCATTGTGCTTGGAAGTTATGACACTTGTGACTGGTATGCGAATAATGCTGACAGTGCTACAAAATAAACCCTCCTTCACATCAACAAATAATCATTGGGTAATGATTATCGGTAAGTGTCAACATGATGGTCAATACGTCACTAGTGATGACCACAACCAGCTGCAGATGAAGAAGCTTGTCCCTGAGATTAAACCTGTGAGGTCAGTTCTAACTATTACATGCCATACAGTATTATGTCTTACAACGTGGGTATACTCTATTTGCTCATGGCTACCAATAATTATGTATGGAAGCTAGGGTGCCTGCAGCAATAGAGATAAATCACTGTATCAAGAGCGCATGATGACATCATTTGTATTACCTCCGCAATAAACATCATGATGCGCTCTTGCTGTAATTCATACTAGATCATTAGTTTGTCATCATCGCTTTGAACTGCTTCTCAGGGACAAGCTATAGCTTCTTTACTGCAGCTGGTTGCCTGTGGTCACCACTAGTGATGTCTTGACTATCATGCTGACATTTACTAATAACCATATTACCCAATGGGAGGAGGGTATTATTTTGTAACATGGTCAGCATCATAATTATGCATACTAGTTGCCTGTCTTTTTGTGCTAACTATGGCAACAAATTCATGCAGTATACATACAGATCAGCTTGTGACCACAATTAATATCATGCATGCAATGTGTCTACAGGTTGAAGACTGATCATGAACAGAAGGCATTAAAAATGTTAGCTTTGACAGTACATTACATGTATACATGTATACTACTGCTGGACATTTTCGACATTCAACAAAGATGGGTTTATAATACCATAAACATCTCTATCACTCCATTGTAAACACATCAGAAACACTCTTCAGTCACATACAGCCTTTAATAATATAAGGGAGGGGGGAAACGAAGCATGTCACAATGTATATAAAAATCAATATTCAATAAACTCTTTAACTTGGCTGCTGAGTGTGTATGTTTGAAGCGTCTGCAGGACCAAACACCCTAATTGGAATGCACTGAGTTTGAGAGGGCCGTCTGGTAGCCACATTCCTAAGGCTCTCCAGAATATCTTCTTGCTGGTCTCTCTCATCGTGAGATCGCCGCCGATACCTTCGGAAGCTTGTAGTGTCTGCAGACAGTACTGAGGAGCCATTGCCATAGGTGTGGTGAGAATGTCGTCTTCTCTGCTCAGATCCACTTGAGTTTCGTCGTTGCCTTGGAGATATATTTAACCTTTGACCCTCAGAATAGCTGTGTCTATTTGAGCTCTGCATGTTTGATGATACTGTTCTAACAGTGACCAAGCTGTCAAGAACACTTTGGCTGCTGAGAACTATTCTACTGCTGTTTCGGCTGTCTTCTCTGTATCCAATTGAGTGTGGTGAGTGCATGTACGAGAGGGGGTAAGAGTGCGAGTGCATTGGGGGTTGTGCCGAAGTGGGGTGTGTATGTAGGTGGGGCTGTGTTGTGGTGGAGTGTGAGTGTGCCTGAGATTGTGTCGAGGTGGGGTGTGTATGTACTTGGGATTGAGTTGAGGAAGGATATGTGTGTGGTGATAGCGGAGAGTAAAAGTAAGAGTCATTTGAGAGACTGAGAGTTAGTGGATATCTGTGACAGATGAGGGAAGGGGGAGGGAAACTGTGTGAAGTGCTGGTGAGGGGAATCATGTTGATACCACCAAAACTATTTGTAGGGCTCGACGGGCCAAGACTGTTTGCAGGACTGGCACTGAAGAAGGTAGGGGAGGCAGAAGAGCAGGTATGTATGAAAGGGTTTCCAGTTGATTGTGATGGTCTGGGGTAGGGAAGGTGAACAGGGGGAATCTCTGTGAGAGTATATGGTGTAAAGTGTCCAGCACTTTGCAAAGTGGGAGAGATGGCCACTGGAGGGCTAACCGAAATGGGCCCTGTACCCAGCCCCGAGGGACCAGCAAACACGTGGCCACCATGTGACTCAATGGGATGAATCATGTGACCCCTGTGTGTTTCACCAAGGAGTATGGGACTGAGCGTGAGTCGAACAGCATTCATTTCAATGTTGGAGGCCTGGCTGGTTTCCATAGCAACTGCAGAGTCGTCTTCCTGCTGGTCTGGGACAGTGCAGTCTTGTGGCTTGCATCTATCAACATCCGGCACAATCTGTGCATAGGACAGCTCTGAATTGGTGATCACTGACCTAATGGGAAGAGACGGAAAGGTAGAAACAGATAAGTAAACGGATAGCAACTGTGCCAATGTACATGCACCAAGCTGCTTCTACATAATTTTCAAGAGTAAGCAGTCCCCTGATGATTCTTTAGGCATCATTTTTGATGCTGGCATGTCTTTTCACAGCATTCTGTGGTTTTCTCTAACCCTCAAAAGTATACCAGAAGATGTCATCCACACTTTGTTTATTTAAAACACCCAAACACATGCTTTGCATGCAGAGCAGCCAATGAATGTGGGTATTCAGACTTCCAGGAAAGTATGAATCAGATCATCCAAGTTATATAATCAAAGAGCATCCCAGGTGGTCTCAGTGGGTTTCAAAACTAAGAGCAGATGATATTGAACATGGACACCACCAATGAACCAACAGTCTAAATTTTGATTTTCAGTAAGCCAAGAGTCTGGACAGTTCAACCGTCAGTAAACCTACAGTCAGACTGTTTTAATGCTCAGTAAGCCAAGAGTCTGGACAGTTCAACCCTCAGTAAACCTACAGTCAGACTGTTTTAATGCTCAGTAAGCCAACAGAGTCTGGACAGTTCAACCGTCAGTAAACCTATAGTCAGACTGTTTTAATGCTCAGTAAGCCAAGAGTCTGGACAGTTCAACCCTCAGTAAACCTATAGTCAGACTGTTTTAATGCTCAGTAAGCCAACAGAGTCTGGACAGTTCAACCCTCAGTAAACCTATAGTCAGACTGTCTTAATGCTCAGTAAGCCAAGAGTCTGGACTATTATTTAACCCTTAGTGAGCCTAAAGCGTACAGTACCAAAGTGCGTTTCAAAGCTCTAATCTGATTGGTTGGGTTAGGGTTTATTAAGGTTCTAGAGTTAATTTAGGGTGTTGTTAGGGCAACGGCACATATGCGCATATAAATGTGTATAATATATTGACCAATAGGGCTAAATAGAGCTTTGAAAAGTACTTCAGGAAGTTCCTAGTCTCGGAACCAGACCCTCGCATGCGGAGGAGGAGGAGTGTCTGGTAAAGTTGCATACATAAAAATTTGAAGTCTGCGGAATTTCGGTGGGATGAATCTGATTGGTTGATGACTGTGTAATTACATTTCTGCCCACGAAGGCACGTGTTCGTGTAATAACAACATGGCGAATTTGATTGACAGACTAGTGGTTGATACAAGAATCGAAGCGACCATCGTTCACCAACGTTAGATACTCTCCAGCGAATGTCGAACAGCTGGAAGCTGTTATTAAGGGATAGAAGTCTTCGGTTTCACTACCCATGCAGTAGAACTGTAAAAGCCCCTCTGCTACGGTAGTCTGCGTTCATCGGCAAATTTTGGTGCATGCGGAAGTCACAGAGGCAGACGTAAATCCATCGTAGTTGTTGTAAGCCCTCTAGAGGCTCTCATGCTTGATGTAGCCGACTCATTTATGACAATAGATATAAGTTATGCTTATTTCGGTAGCCAATACCACAGTTCTGGGCTGCCCTGCTACTTCGCTGTTTAAATTGTCTGCCAGAGAGTAGCAGTGGCGCTCTCCAAGGTACTATCTAACGGTCGCTTCGTTACTAGTATCTTCACTGGCAGCGACAAAGTTAGCAAGGTCTACAGTAGCTAATTGAACACATGCATATTTTCACCCAATCAACACCTTCAATTATTGCTTAGGAAGCCAGTAAGGAGGCCATATCCCATAAAGAGTTTATGTATGCAACTTTACCAGACCCTCCTTCTCTGCGTGCGAGGGTCTGGCTCCGACTAGTCATAGCTCCCTAAAGTCTGCACTATTTAACCCTTAGTGAGCCTATAGTCTGGACTAATTAACCCACTATGAACCTTCAGTTTGGGCTATTTAACCCTTAGTGAACCAATGTGGTTGGGCTGTTTAACCCTCTGTGAACCTACAGTCTGGAGAGGATGCTCTGTGCTGTCTCCAAAGCCCTGGTAGCTGTGAGTCTCTTGGTGGCGTCTAACTCAATCAGCTGCCGGATGAGAAGGGAAGTTCCCTTAGAAACACGACCATCTCTAGAGGGATAAAGTGAATGCGTGCAGAGCGTCACTAGCATCATACAAATATGTACTAGAAAACTGTGTGTCATACAGGTGAATGTATTTGATATTTAAAGTTGTGGGACACTAAAATGGGGCATGGTCAAAGTGGTCCAGACTGAACAACTAGCGGTGGCTGTGTGCATTGGGGTACAGCTGTAAAACGGTGAATGAATCAAGAGGCACCACACAGAGAAGCAATGAGCTATCTCAAACGAGTAGCCATGCATGTATGGTCAAACCTTGCAAACTTTCTAGCCCAAATTCCATCTGTACAAACAACCCAAACGACACTGCAGACCGACAATTTGTGAGGCTTTTTGAGGGCATGAGGGAGGCTTTTTAGAAAGTACCTCTCACTTTTCTAGAAGCAGTCTGTTATGCACTGAACTTGATGTACCACAGTTATTAATGTACTTACAGCAGCTGATGCCATCCCCCAAAAAACTCCCATCAAGCCCTGCATTGTTCATTTACAGCAGCGTTAACACTGCTTTGCATACATAGATGCTGACTTTTATATTTGGCGGGAAAAAAACAAACAAACACATTTACAGTTAATCACAGCTGTTTCAAGTGAAAATGTAACATGCATTTGTAAATTTAGAGTTTATGGTAACTATCCCATGCGCATGGTATCCTTGAGCCTTCACAAATTTAGATCCCCATCTGTGATAATCCCCTTACCAACCTGTTGGGTTTCCACTAAAAATACAATTTTTGGGGGGCACAGTTCAATAGTAGTGTGGTAACATGCAAGTTACAATAAGTTCTACATCACTTTCCATAACGAAGCCGCAGTAACAGACCACATTAAAGTACTTCAACCAGACAATATCAGATTACAAGCTGTTAAGAAGAAGTAGACATTCCACTTCAAACACCTGGGTGACCTAGCAGCGTACCAGTGTTCACATCACAGAGGCAGAACGTAACCATAGACCCTCACAGTGAAAGAAGTGTTGTGTACAATGTACATAAGCTTTGTCGTGTTTTCATACAGTGGTCACATGTTACCTAACAAAGTCATCAAAATCTTAAACACAAAGGCTTTGCCAGACTTTAGGTCATGGTGTACTTGGTGTGGCCAGGAAGCCAATAATGTCATCCTCATGCTAAAGCATTTACAGTATGGCAAAGAATAATTCCTTTAACAGGAACCGACTGAGAAGCCACCATTATGATGAAGCATCTGCCTAGTACAGTACTTGGCAGCCATCACCTTGGTAACGCTTTCTTTTCTCCGCTTGACACTGAGATACAACTAGGGTCTAGGAGGTCATTATTCAGTTACAAAAACATGGCTACCAAGGTTGTTAGATTCTTTTTCACACATTGACTCGCACAAACTAATGTACAAGCTAGGGCCTTTTACAGTGTGTGATGGTTGAGTATGGTTGGTGTGTACAAATCAAAAACGGTGGCCATGGATACAAGTGTACCTTACAATATTCATAACATCGCTATCATTGCTATCACAATGATGTAGGTGGAGGGAAGCCACGACTAGACATGCACCCAAACAACAATATCTAGGTTACACGAATGGGAAAGAACCTTATGCTACTTCAAGCAAATTTCGTACACAGGAATGTTTGCTTAATGTGTTTAGTAAATGCTTATGTTCAATTCCTGACTCTAACAGCCATTCCCTTGTATGGTTAAGCTACTTCATCAGAGTAAATGTTTTTGATTCCAAACATTACCCCAATTTGGAAAGATTTTGAGTAACATAACAGCAAAGGGCCTTCTGATAATGTAATGATAAGCTTTTGATAACATATCAGCCTTATGGCTAAATTTAGGTAGACTGTGTTAAGTGATAAAAGATACCAACCACCATAGCACTCCAGAGGAGGTTGATAGCTGGTAATTAGTGATGTGCACGGGCAGCAATTAGTGCAACATAAATGACATCATCATACAGACTGCCATAGAGGCCCGCGGGAAAAGTGAAATCGGTTTACACAAACTGCTTTCATTTGTTTGGGACGAAACTCACTCAGTGGATACTGCCAGGTGAGCTCTAGATCAACTGCTATAGCTCTTTGTGAAAATCAAACACTATGTGTAAACTTGAAGGTTGAAAGCACTTAACAGTGCCAAAACATGATGCGATGATACTAACGTACCAGTCTTATGGTTAAAATTTAGGTAGACTACGTTAGGTGATAAAAGGGTACCGACCACCATAGCACTCCCAATAATTTAAGACCATGATCAGTTTAAAAACCGACTATAATGTTACTTGTGTTTCACAGCATCACCATAGTAACCATTCCTTCTTAGTCGTTATTCTTACAAAGGCTTAGTCTCAATACAAGTTGTGTGATGGGTGGGGCTTACCACAATACTGAGAAGGAATTCAACCCCAGTCAAAACATTATTGGTAAGTTATACATTGGGATGAAACTGCAACCACATCTAACATATGGAGTGAAGTGTTTACATTCGAAACAGCCATTCTCTCAGGCTGAAGACTGCGAACAATTCTGTTACATGAGTGGCAAACACTTTTGCGGGTTCTCCCGAGTGACCTTCACTGGACCAATCACACTCTTCATTACTTAAATGCGTCACACACCATGGTGTACTAATGTCCTGCATGTATACATTTGTACACTGTGTGCACCTGACGAGGCCCCTTACAAAACCATGGTCATGTATCTGTAAGGAAGAGTTTGAGTGACTAGTCAGTGACAATGAAGACTGCTCTCGGGAACCCATGGAAGCAATATCCACTCTTGTGGCAGAACAATGAATGGGGTGTGGGGCTATTACGTGGGCAAGGTGTAATCTGCAGTCTTGATCTTCCTGAAGAGCTCCTGGGGGTCATTGTCATAGAAGGGGAACTGCCCATACAGCATGGTGTATAGGAGAACGCCCATTGCCCACATGTCACTGGCCTTGCCATCATAAGGTTTACCTGTGTGTGTGTGTGTGTGTGTGTGTGTGTGTGTGTGCGTAAGTGTGTTGAACATAAGAGCATGCATAAGAATGGAAGGCAACCAGATATTTTCCTCCATTTAACACCATACGGTTTCTTTCTACATACTGCGTGGAAAGGGATGGCTTACCACTGAGGACGTCAGGGCTAATGTATGCCAAGCTCCCACGCTGGTCAGTGAGGGGATAATCGTCCCGCACGAGGTGCTTGCTCAGTGCAAAGTTGATCAAGGTTACCTCTCTTGTCCTGTACAAGGGGAAGGTCCCATGGTAGGGCTGAAACACTACCAATAAACACTACCAATAAACACTGTGCCACATCCTTCCTATGTAATTAGCTCCAACCCCATACACGGTAACCATCAACACCAACATACATGTACGTAGTAACCATGGCTACATCCACTTGGAGTTAAAGCATTGGAGGTCAATGAGGATACAACCAACTGTATCACACAGCATTGATACCATATTGTGTGACCAGTGTGGCACATCCCCCCACCACCCTACATGGACAATAAATGTAATGTAGCGTAAATGGTGATGAAGGCAACATCAACTGCAGGGTCAAAGGTCAGAGCTATTATTACAAGAGCACAGCTGCCAGAGGATATGGTTGAACGAACATAGTAATGGGATTTCAAATTTTACGGAGTTACACGCTCTTACTCTAGCCGCCGTTCTTATGCGCTCTTGTAACGGGATATGCTATTTATACACTAGGAAATTTTCCTTTTCTGTAGTACAGCCTTAGTCTCGTACCCAGCCATCCACGCCCCCCAGCGGAGAACGTCTGGTGGTTTGATTTGAATTTCTTGTCAAGTGCAGCCTATTACCTACGGTCCGGGACAAAAATCTAATATTTTTCTGTTGCATATTTTGATCATATCACTGCATCAAAGCATTCTAACACAGAACCTCTGTAAAGGGCAAGGCTGACATGTGCTGCGTAGAAGCATTGGGTATTCATTCATTTACACAGTGTGTACTGGTATGAGTCCTGCCTTCACTGCACTACAACACTTCAAATGTGGTAAGGTGATCGGTAACATGATTGAAATATGTAACAGAATAACGTTAAATTTCTACCCAGGACTACAACATATTTATTTTGTCCTCTCTATCCTTGTGAAGTGCTAAATGAACTCCTATTGCATCTCTGTTGCTACGCTTCTCAAGAATGAAGTAAGTCTGCTGCTTTGGCTATGAAGCAAATACGTTGCTATGGCTATAAAAACTATGCTGCCATGGCAACGGTTACACCAAAGAGCCCTCACATGCCCAATACCTGTCCAGTCAACACAGAACACCTGACCAATGCATGAAGTAACCTGGTTTCTGAGTAAGTATGTCAACACACACTCCCAGAAATGTACCACTGCACAATTACAGCATGATCTTGGTATTGGAACTGAAGCACGTTTGCATTAATGAAAACATTAACTCACAAACATCAAAGGCAGCAAAAGCTCTATATCATCAAGTTAGCTTGCCAACTCATGCATATCAGATACACCACACACAGTGTAGCTATGTGCTACAATGTAATGACTCCCACAATATCTTTTACAGGGTCTCTGTGTATTAGACGCTCCTACTCATAAGATCAATAAATACTGATGTGATTATATGGTGATATGTGTGTAGGTGTATTTTTGTATTACATGGCTAACTCCTTATAACACCTAGGCATGTCTAAGATGTGGTTCACTGATTGTTCATGTACGCATGTATACATGACATGTATGTATGTACATAATATTTACATTCCCAAGATGGAACAGTATGAACCCAAAAGGGTGAATGCTGTTCCATCAGGGGAATGCAACTTATTTGTTGGATGGTACCCCTAGCAACCCATTGCCACACCCATTATCACCTCCACCCATTCCACTTTGTGTTATTCAGGCTCAAAGATTTGGTTGCTAAGCAACATCCAACAAGTATGTATGTACATATGTATGCATGGACGGATGGCTGGATGGATCTATTTCTTGTGTGTATGTACATTTGTATCTATGTGTGTACTGTATGCATATATCGATACAGAGAAGAATTAGACTACACAAAAGAGAAGGCTTATTTAGGACTCAATTAGGAGGTTTGAACCTCTTGCAGTTTGTGCCACACAGTAACCTCAGGGGATAATATGTACCGCAGATGACTTGAATACACACACACATCATACACAGCTTCACAGCAAAGTACTATAATTCAGGAGTGCCTTGTGACCATGCAGTATGACTGTACCTTGTGTTCAGCACCATGTTGCCAAGCTTCAGGTCTTTGTGGACAATGTTTTTCTGCAAGTAAAAGGTGAGGAGAGAAAAGAGGGAAGGGAGGATATGTGGCAGAGAGAGGAGGAGGGAGAGGTAACCATGGTGATGCAGCAGTCATGCAGCAGCATGTAAAGAGGACCCATAGAAACCCAGATTGATGTCCGCACAGGTTATACGTGTAAAAGTGGCAACACAAGCCATAACCCTTGCCAATACAGGAGTGTAATATTATACTCCTGATTAATCTAAGGCGGTTGTCACAACAGCTATAAAGAGCGAGGAGGAATTAGCAAGGAGACTGGTGTGTAAATGGAGGCACAGAAAAATAGCTAAAGTGCAGTTACTAACTCCTAACATTGTAAGACATCCCCGCCTTAATGGTATGACACTCGTTCACTTCCTCAAACACTTCCTCTCTTGTCTAATGGCTGCTTTCAAGTAAAGTCATACATGTAGCTACATGGTTTATTTGTGCACCATTCACACAGGTGTTGTGTGTGAGCAACATACCTAGTACAAACCATTCATCATTCTCTAAGCTACATTGAGGGAAGCTGTTTTCGATAAACTAAACTAATAACTATATTTACAAAGACAGCCGATATTGGTACATGGACACAATGAGGTGATCACAGCTGTCAATCAACCTGGGAATATCAGTGTATGGGGGTGTATCGGCAGAGCCTAGTACCTATCAATTATCACACTATAGAAATGATTTATATCCATGGTAACGTTTACATGTACCCACTTAACATAATATGTATCCAAGCAAAGACCTATAGCTCTACACAATGCACAAGCCTATTTTGGATACTGAGCTGTGAATCTTCTCCAGAGATTGTACTGTATGGAGCACACAGCTGACGTCTCCAGGCCATTCCTGCCTTAGTACAAATAAAGTAGGGAAGGCTACTAGTCATACCCGTGATTTCATTGCTTGATGGCTCACAGATCTCCTTGGCAGTCATTTCTAACGTGCAGACAACTCTAACCTGCTCACTTCAGCCTTTATTATTTTGTTATTGCTACAAGAAATGAAAGGGAATTCTAATACATTCATGGGCAACATGTAGCCTTATACACATGTAGGCCCTCCCAGTCCAGGAACATAAAAACAGGGCGGTCGGAGCTACAAGGCTATTCATCAGCTAGAAGGCACCCACTTCTCTAGCACAGAGTCAATCAGCTAACCACATTGCTGAGAGATGTTTGATTGACAATGCTAAATAACGCTGTGGATTTTCTTTCAGCTAAGATCAAAAATCACCTGTTCTGTCCTACAGGAAGCAGGGCACATTGTGGGGGCTTTTGAAGCACAGAAGTGCAGCTATGTGGTCAAACCGCCTCCACATGTTAGGGGATCAAGTGATTTCATTAAAGGAAGACATGAAAACATTGCTTCATAGAAAAGGAATGCTTGGAACCAAAACATTGGCAGCTAATGGCCTCACATGCAGCAGAAACTGTATGTGTACGCACACCTGCATCTTGTTACTCTGTAAAGTAACTGCCTTATTTACATTCAGTATTACATAACAGCAAGAGGTATAGAGGTCTCCATTGTATGTCACAATCAATCAAAACAGCATTAGATCACTAAAGCTGTACTACCATACTAACATAACTCAATATTGATATAATCTAGTACCCACAGTGGATAGTTACTATGGCAACACCAAACATGAGCCACAGTAACATGTAGTTTAAATCATAGTATTTCTTTTGAGCGCAAGTGCTTCACCCCCATGACATAATACACACACACAGACCACCTGACACCATCAAACTGTACATTCCTGCCCAGTCTAATTGTCACATAATCCTCCATATGCTACCAACACAGACAGTCTCCAATGAGCAATGATGTTGGAATGGTAAACCAATAAACACGGAATGAACACATCCACTCTCACACCTCAGGAGACTATTGGCTAAGATTAAACTAGAGGATACATTGAAAGAAAGTAAAAACATTTCAATTTCCAGTTAAGAAGTATCTTGTGGCCTTAAGCACTCAATTGTTGACCAGGTTCAAATCCCAGCACTTGCTACTTTCAAGTTTGTTATTTAAGCCTTAAAAGAGCAGCTCCTTGAGCTGAAAGTGCTTGGAAATAAATTACTTTTTTCTGCTATTTGAAGCAGCAGTGGGAGGGTGAGCCAGTTCAGCAGTTCTGACACAATGGACCAACTTCCAAATCTGGTAATTATTACTATGTTAACAATATTAACAACTCCATTGAGATATGAATTGCATTATACTTGCTCAATTTCTAGTACAGTATTGTGACATCACTATCAGTCATCAACTGTCACCATGAGAAGCTTACAAAGAGCATGACCACTACTTACACAAGGACAGTTGGCATGCATAGGCAACTTTTTGCAAGTATTTTAGTACCCAGGTTTAGCTAGAGGGCGGTGATTGTCACAGAAACAAACCACCAACAAGATACTTCTGTTGTTCTGAGCACTTGTTGGTCAAAGTACAGTTATGTTCACCCGTTTCCTCTACTAACGACATCATGCACTCAAATCGACCTTCATCCTTTATTATTGCTCGCACTACAATCAAACGTTGGAGGTGGCAAGGCTCATGAATCAGGCTAACCTAAACACATCTTACTGGGAGCAGACTATGAACATTCAAGATGTCATCTGAGTAGCAACAGTACCTTATGTAGTGTTTTCACTGTTGTTAACACTGTGCAGAACAGCTCAAGAGCTTCCCTCTCCTTCAATCGCTTCTCCTTAATCACATAGCGCTGCAGATTCACAAGGTCCTTGTACTTCCCATCACAGTCATAGTTGTGTGCAACCAGGCAGTCCAGCACTAGAATGAAGTGCTTTCTGTCCTTGAACAGACCATGATGGTGAATCACACCAGGCTGGTCTTGCAGGAGAGACAGAATCAAGTGCTCATTGTGAAGAAGCACCTTCCCCTGCCCATCCTCTGATGACTCCCCTTCTTGAGAGAGCATTAGCATCTTTAAGGTGACAAACTCGTCTCCACTGTCGTCTCGCTTTGCCAGAAACTCGACTATGTTTCGTACAGGAGGTGCATTAACTGCTGGTATTTGCGGCCCAACATAAAACTCCCCCTGGTGAATGCCATTGTTGAGAGTTAGGCGACTGGGATCTAGAGGGTCATTTCCAATAGATTGCAAAAGGGAGGCCATGTTTTCACTACCAAAGGCGTTACATTCCTCTTCAATCTTGAGCAGCTACGAAAGCCGAACGGCTGATGACAACACAACTGGATGCAGCACTTAACAGGACAACACCATCCAGTCACATCTGAAGCCTTTACACTTCTGAGGCACAACGATCGTAACACAACTGCCGGGAGCTATCGATACGTCGCTACACCGCGCTGCACAGGTATTCAGGTGCAATGGGATACAACTTTCATACAAGCCAAGCTCTCCCGCGAACAAGATCGATGAGATCACCCCACTCACTTTACTCTCAGGAATCGTTTCCTCCTTCGGCTTTCTCGCTTTGTTATGATACGGCAATTAATCTACTACATTCTTCCTCGGGGCTCAGGGTCACGCACATGTAAAGCTAGTAATTAGTGATACGCGTGCGAAGTAGCAATTAGTCCTACGTGAATGACGTAATCTAGAGCTCACCGGCCAGACAGTATCCACTGAGCGAGTTTCAAACAAGAGCTGTTTGTGTAAATCGATTTCACCCTTACTACGGACTAGTCTCGCGAGCCAGCCGTATTTTTCTTTATTTCCGGTGGGAGGAGCGAGAAATAAAGAAAAATACGGCTGGCTCGCGAGACTAACTATGGACGGGCCTCTACAGTATGGCAGCCCGTATGATTGCGTCATCACGTAGCACTAATTGCTACCTCACGCGATCACAACATATACAATTTGTGGAGGCTACAAAGAAGAAGAAGATCGCGCGCGTCGCTAATTACTAGCTTCCAACCTCCTCTGGTTCATACTGTACATGTAGCTTCGTTCCCATGCCACTCCCAGATTTTATCTCGCTCTACAGCAGCGAGTGGGATAGTCTCGTGCCCAGCCAAAAAAACTACAGACCCTCTTTCCGCTTTTCGGGGGCGGGGTCTGGGCACGAGACTACGAGTGGGAGTGGACTGGGAACGAGGCTACTGTATTATATGAACTAGTATGGGACCGGGTGATGATAGCCTCGTTCCCAGGCCATTCCCGCCTCCAGTTTTTGATCGCTGGGACGAGACAAATGTCAGCTTAGCGGATAGTCATAGTGGCAGCTTGTATCGAGATCAGCGAAGATGCGCGGCTTTGCAACAGTTCTATGCATCTTCGGCCTACTGGTTTTCCACGTTGGCGCCGTGCTAGGGAAGACTGGGGACCAGTGGAAGTCGAGGATCATTTATCAGGTACGCAGGTATATCCGTCCAGAATGCGGCTAGTACTAGTGCGGCGATGTTTGTTGCATGCACTGCGAGTTTCTGCGCAGGGAGCAGCTTCATAGTTCCTTCCTTTCTGTAGCTCCTCACCGACAGATTCGCTAAGAGCTCTGATGACTCCTCTCCGTGCTCAGATTTGAGTGACTACTGTGGGGGGACATTCCAGGGCATCATCCGCAAACTGGACTATATCCAGGGCCTTGGGGCTAATGCCATCTGGATCTCGCCCATCCCTGTGCAGACAGATAAGGGCTACCATGGATACTGGCAGGAGAACATCCACAACATCAATCCTCACTTTGGGACTTCAGAGGACTTGCAGGACTTAGTGGACGAGTGCCATAGTCGGGATATATGGGTCATGCTAGATGTGTAAGTTTAACACCTATATAGTGCATGCGCTACAAAAGTGTGGATTAACTACATTTTAACAGTATATTGCTGCCAGAAACTATTATGAGTATGGGTCATGTAGCCTCGTTCCCAGGCCACTCCCAGATTTTATCTCACAGCTGTGGAAAACTCAGCATTTTCTCCACAGCTGCGAGATAAAATCTGGGAGTGGCCTGGGACCGAGGCTATGGGTTATGCTGGATGTGTAAGCTTATTACCTTGTGCACTAAACATGATGTGACATGTAAGCAGCTAATTAGTTGTGAATACACATCACTTCTATGGAAGAACCATGCCTGGAGGTCACTATTTCACATATGCTTTATATTCAGGGTTGCAAACCACATGGGAAACCAGCAATACGGGGACTGGAACAACTTCTCCTTCTTTGTTCCTTTCAACCAGCAGCAGTACTACCATCCGTACTGCCTCATTCAAGACTTCAGCAATCAGACAGAGGTATAATTGTGTTCTGTAGCTATATAGTGATAGCCATTTGAGGAATACTGCATGGACACCATGCATAGCACATTTTATTGTTATATACAATAACTATCAAAACATGTACATACTCATGCACCTGAAGTAGTATACTGCAGCAATAACTGCATACCTGCATCAATAGCAAATTTTCAGCTGACCAGAAACATAAAAGTTCATTGGAGTGGCTTTATTATTGTTATAATGCACAAATTTAGCGTAAAAGTACTGTAAACTAAATCCACACCAACCAACATGTAGATATTATTGTTCTTCTTGACACCATATATAGGTGGAAGTATGCCGCTTAGACAACCTACCAGATCTTGATCAGTCCAACAGCTTTGTTGAAACCACCCTCACACAGTGGGTGGGCAGCATAATCTCCCAGTATGGGTTTGATGGTATCAGAGTGGACACGACACCTGAAGTCCCCAAGAGTTTCTGGTACAAATACTCCCAGTCAGCTGGGGTATTTTCAATTGGGGAGGTATTTAATGGGGACCCAGACTATGTGTCTGGGTATCAGGGCCCACTTGATGCAACTCTCAACTACCCAATGTACTACAAGCTGAAGAATGCATTTCAGAGTAGAGAAACAATGAGAAACATCCACGATGGTGTTGAGCAGAACAGTGTGTTCCATGATGTTTCTGTGCTTGGGAACTTCCTGGATAATCAAGACAACAAACGCTTCTTGAACAACAATGGAGACACTGCAGTGCTAAAAAATGGTCTGGCCTATATCATATTTGCAGAGGTATGGTACACTGTGGGTTCTACAGTATGCAGGCAAGGAGTACTGATCATGCTTTGTCTGATCTCCCACCCAGGGCATTCCCATCATTTATTATGGTACAGAGCAAGCCTTTCATGGAGGTAATGACCCCCAGGACCGTGAATCCCTGTGGCCTAACTACAATACCAGCAGTGATCTATACAAATTCATCAGTATTCTGGCCAACTTCAGAACACAGCAAGGATCTTCTTTATATGAATCATCCCAGATTGAACGCTATGTGGATGACCAGTTCTTTGCCTTCACCAGAGGAACTGTAAGTGCACTTCAGAGGATGAAATGTGTACCCCATAGCTTTATCTTAGCCTTGTTCCCAGCTCCCACCCAGCTTTCTGTCGCTTGCAGTATCAATTTTTTTTTGTTTGCATGTGGGGAGAGCCTGGGAACGAGGCTAGCTTTATCTAATAGCACACAATGCTGTTTTCTCCATTAACAGGTGTTTGTTGCCACTACTAACATTGGTACTGGTCAGTCTCTTACACGAACAATCACATACCACCCCTATTCAGATGGGACAGGTGAGCTGCAGTCTAGTAAATGTGCGTATACCTTCTTGTATAGGTGTAGCCTCAAAGTTATGAATGCCAGGTATCGTAATTGTTCATTAAATTGTGTTGCTTACACAGTCAGACTTTGTAGCACATAGTTGGATGTCTAGTGCATACTTTATGTGTGCATTCCAGAGTTGGTGAACATCCTGGACCCATCAGATGTTGTAACAGTGAATGGAGGGCAATTTCAGGTCAACATCCAGAATGGCATGCCCAAGGTGTACCACCCATCCAGTGATGCAGAGGAGTACTCAGACCAGATGCAACTACAGAAACAACAACTATAACTGTTTGCTGGTACTTAACAATGGAAGATCCGTTTTATACAGTTTGATTTATATCATATATACGGCACTGAACACAACTGACTCATAATTGCCTTGATTTAAATGTCTTTTTAGCAATACTACTACTACTATTACTATTATACTGTATACTACTACAACAATCGATGGAGAGAAGTACTGTAAAGATCCTAATATAGGCACCGTTGAAAAATAATTCGATCGCGGGTAGCAGCACAAAATGGTAGCTACAACACAGCAACATCAAAGCCTTGCCTTACTTCCCACCATCCAACGGGAAACGTGGCTAGTGAGGCTAGCAACTGAGTGACTGACTCATGCAAGTCTCTTGCCCAAATCCCAAATTATGTGTATCTGTTTCAACTAGTCTCACGTAGCCAGACTCTCACTTCAAGAGAGCAATCCCAGATAGCACTGAGTCTAAAAACTCACTGGCAATAGGACTGGTCTCATGATTATACTGGAATCCGGCATTCTCCCAGCAGAAACATCCATCAGTGCATGCTCTGCAAAAAAAAATGCCATGCATGGTAGTTTCAACTAGTCTCACGTAGCCAGACTCTCACTTCAAGAGAGCAATCCCAGATAGCACTGAGTCTAAAAACTCACTGGCAATAGGACTGGTCTCATGATTATACTGGAATCCGGCATTCTCCCAGCAGAAACATCCATCAGTGCATGCTCTGCAAAAAAAATGCCATGCATGGTAAAATAAACACTCTACTGCTTTTGGCACTGTACATTGTATTGTTATTGCATGGGACGAGCCTGAGCGAGCTCCACACTAGGGTGTAATCACTGGACTGGACTACTGGACTGGACTACTGGACTGGACTACTGGACTGGACTACTGGACTCTAATTTCAATGCACCAAAACACTATTAATGAGACCAACTTAACAGTAGAGTTGTATACTGTATTACCTTGGCATACAAAATTACAGTAGGCCCTCCTATTCAGTGGTCACATTAACAAGCCACTAGAGTCTATAGCAAGATCAAAATTCCAGCACTGCATGGCATTGTAAAATTATATGTGGCTTTGGACTTGTATAGTTGACTCCTGTTGGCTACCTAGCATGTTGGCGGAGACAGAATGTTCTGTTCAAGAGTGCGAAGCAACTGAGAACCTCAGCATCTTGGCTAAAGTATAAAATTCAGCGTAACAAACGTGTATTAAACCTTCGCAGAGCCCAAAGGCACACATGAAAAAGTTGTGTAATCTGTCCTCAAATGCCAAGAAATTTTGGAGTGCTATGACAAAATTAAATAACTCATCCTCTTCAATAGCTACCAACTCTCCTCACAATGACTGTGCAGCCTCATCTGATAATGAAAAGGCATCAATGTTGAACCATGCAGTTTTTCTCCAGTTGCTTCATCAATCGATCGAACCCCCACTTGATACCTCAGATATTGACCAGATGCGAGTACATCCTGACCTATGCCCTCCTGAGCTTCTCTGCTCTGAGGAAGAGATAATGGAATTGCTGCAAGCCTTGGATACTTATAAGGCATCAATCCAGATGGTATAGCTGCTAAAATACTGAAATCTACTGCATCTGCCATTGATCCCTCTATCACAACCTTCTTTAATTACTCAGTTATGAATGGAGTAGTCCCAGATGAATGGAAAAACTCCAATATAGTACCTATACCTATACTTAAATCTTCCAACAGGGCACAGGCTTCCAACTACCAGCCAATTTCTTTGCTCTCTACTCTGAGCAAGATCCTTGAGAAGCACTTCTACAGTCTAATCTTTACACATGTTGAGCTGTTCTGTCCCCTATCTCCAAACCAATGGGGATTTCTACCTGGTAGATCAGCTGGCTCTGCCTTGCTCACAGTAACTGATGAATGGCACCAGATCTTGGAGCAAAATGCAGAGGTAGGCACAGTCTTTTTTGACCGGAAGAAAGCATTTGATACAGTGCCCCATAGGCGTCTCCTAAACAAGCTAGCCAGCATGGACCTTGACTTTCATATCCTGCAGTGGTTGTATGGGGAACTACCTTTACAATAGACAAAAGAGAGAGGTTGTTAATGGGGAAACTTCAAGTTCATTACCAGTTCTCTCAGGCGTCCCTCAGGGATCGATTCTGGGGCTTTATTATCTATGTTGACTCAGTGTTTCTGGCAGATTTATCCCCAGATACCCGATTGGTACTTTATGCGGATGATATGCTTCTCTATTAGCCCGTCAGGTGTACACAAGATCTAGTAGTTGACTTGCAGTCAGACACTGACAAAATTGGTCAATGGACTCAGGAAAACTATCTTCCTTCAAACAGTAGCAAATGGAAGACCATGTTGGAAAGAAACAATGTTCACTTTCCAACCAGTTCTGCCTTACTTGCCACTCTGAGTCACTTGATCGGGTCGATCTTTTCAAGTACCTTGGTGTTTCAATTTCTTATAGTCTCTGCTGGTCTGCATATATTTCGAACACTGTGACAAGAGCATAAAGAGTGATTGGACTTATTTATAGGAAATTTTACCGCTTGTGCAACACAAGCACTCTTAGAAAACTGTATTTGACTCTTGTCCAACCGATCCTAGAGTACTGTTGCGATGTTCGGGACCCGTTCTTGCACAAAGATATTGAACTGCTTGAGTCAGTGCTGTTAGACTGAGTATGCACAAAGCGCTGGAGAGAACCTTACAACCACTTACGAAACCTCCTAAAACTACCACTTCTCAATGATAGGAGAATGAAGCTAAAGCTCACTATGGTATATAATGTCTGAATGGTCATGCCCTCAAACATTTTTTTCCCTGTGAGTCATTCGTGTTGGAACCTGAGGTCACATGACAGCATATCTCTGCATCAGCCATTCGCACATGCACACAAATAGTTACTTACATTCTTGTGTCCCTAGTTCTGTGTCCTTATGGAACCAATTGCCTGAGAACATTCACCACTGTCTCTCCCTTTCTTCTTTTAAATCCCTCATCAATATTGTTGTTAATATAATGTTATTTCTAGGGTGTACTTTGCACTAGCTTATGCTATTTGTTCATTCTGCGTGTATATGTTATAGATAAACCACAGTAGACAGGGATTTATGGTCCATAAACAACCCTCGCCCTCGGGCGATGGTCCATAAACCACCCGAGCCTAGCCCGAGGGTGCAGCCCGAGGGCGAGGGTTGTTTATGGACCATAAATCCCTGTCTACTGTGGTTTATCTGTTATATTCTCCACTCTGATTGGTCCTTGTTGTTATTAGTAAACACACATGGTAGTTTTCACTGTAAACAAGGTATGTTATTAGTAAACATGTAAAGTAATTTACACTCTAAACAAGGTAGCTTATAGGAAACATCATTTTACAACTTCCTGTGGTATATGGAACAGAATCTACAGAATCTACAACTTCCTGTCAGTATATGGAAAATAATACCCATGCACCTGTTACCACAGAAACAAGGGTGAAGTGGAGTATATATATATATATCATATATAATTTTGTATTCAAGAACGTTTTGAACATGCTGTGAGCTCTGCTACACATAAAACTTAGCCCCGTACCCAGGTCGTTAGTACGAACGGCCTAGGTACATAAAGCCACACCCTTTGCAGAAGGTGTGGCCAGTTACCGTCGTAGACGTGCAGACCCAGAACGAGAGATCCTGGAGTGCTGAGTATCGTCATTGCTGAGTGCCTAAGCTCGAGGCTACTCAGTTTGCGTTTGTCTGTCCTTGTCGGCCACACTTGCATGGCCAAGTTGCTGCACTATAGCAGTAGCTACATCACTAATTGTACATAAATAAGTACCTAAGGTACCTCTTTGCAGCAAAATGGCTATCCTTAGAGTGCACTATGCAACTCCACAGGTAGATAAAGAGAGCATAAAAATGTTTTTAATTGGGGCGAGCCTGAGCCACACTAGCGTGACTGCATTGCGCACCCATGTGTGTACGTGTATGCTGGACCGACCACTTACCGTAAATTTCAAATGAGCGCATTCAAATATTTCACGATGATTGAACGTCCATTCCGACGTGTATACTTCTAGCCTCGTTCCCAGAGGAGGTTGGAAGCTAGTAATTAGCGACGCGCGCGATCCTGCGAAGGTAAGCAATTAGTACTACGTGATGACGTAATCATACAGGCTGCCATTGAGGCACTTCCTTATACGCGAAGCATTTGAGTGTTTCCTTGGGAATCCCCGTGAAAGATTTTGCGCGTCATAAAATGCCATAGCGGTCGACCTAGAGCTCACCTAGCAGTATCCACTGAGCGAGTTTTGTTTCAAACAAATGAGGGCGCTGTAGTGTAAATCGATTTCACCTTTTACTATGGGCCTCAATGGCAGCTCGTATGATTACGTCATTCACGCAGCACTAATTGCTACCTTCGCGTGTTCGCGCACGTCGCTAATTACTAGCTTCCAACCTCCTCTGCCTCGTTCCCAGGCCCTGTGCGTTCGTCGCTTGCAGTACGAAATTCGCGCAGAAGGCCTGGGCTCGTTCATCACGTGATGCGTGCCGCAGCTTACGTCACGAACCTTCCCTTGTATAGGTCTCAGCTAAGGTTTAGCCTCGTTCCCAGGCCCGCGCCCAGCTTCCCGTCGCTTGCAGTACGGTTTAGCGGGAGAGGGCATGGTACATTTTCTCACGTGAGTGACGTCACGGGTAGAAAGGCGGTAGAAAGACTTTAATTGAACGTGGGCGAGCACGACTAAATTGCTCACTGATTGCTGGTGTGTGTCTTCACTGTTTTGGCTTGGTAAAACTCTCTGTCCTCCCGACTGTCTCGTGAATAGCGACATAAAAGTGCCTTCGTGCGCTGCTATCTTTCGACTCGGAATAGTCGCGCTCCAGTGCGTGCGTGCGAGCGAAGTTTTTCGTGGTTTACATGACGCCCACGTTCGCATAATTTGCCGTCAGTGACGTCACTCACGTGAGGAAATGTACCAGGCCCTCTCCCGCTTAACCGTACTGCAAGCGACGGGAAGCTGGGCGCGGGCCTGGGAACGTTTCCTTCATGGGAAGGATTTATGTAAAAGTCGAAAAGAGTAGATACCTACTCATTGCCTTGTAATTGGCTATGAATATTATTACTACATACCACACAAATGAGGGGGTAAGTTCCATATCATTTGTTGCTTTTGCATAAATCCTTCCCTGGTATAGGTCTCAGCTAAGGTTCCCTTCATGGGAAGGATTTATGCAAAAGTCGAAAAGAGTAAACATTTTCTGGTCATTGGGTATGAATATCATCACTTGTAGATGTACTGTCAATGGGGAAGTTCCACATCATTTTTGAGCTTTGTATAAATCCTTCCTTTGTGTTTAGGTCTCAGTGTTCCCTTCATGGGAGGGATTTTATGGAAAAGTCAAAAAGAATAAATGCCTAATCATTTTTTGGTCATCAAATTTCGATCTTGCCTGATTCTTGGGAAAACAAAAAGTGTCACAGCATTATCAGTATTTTCTCCCAGTAGACAGACCTACATTACATTTGTATCAAGCCAACATCTGGTTCGAAGCAAAACATCTCCAGAGATAATCTCACACAAGGATTGTAGTACAGTGCTCCAACGGATGCGAGGGTGAATACATTGAGTTACAAGCGAAATGTAGACTTCCTGTAATCATGAATCTGTAGAGTATGTAGTTAGTGATCCTCTGAAATAGTATGTACACCGCTATCACAGCGCTCGCGTGTCCCAAGACTGAAAGAGTGTCGCGCGTACACGAAAATTTTGGCCGCTCTGCCACGGTCTGGCGCTGCAGGGACTGTCTCATTAAATCTCCGTAGATCTTGTCTTCGCACTTCGGAGCAGACAGGGTGACGTAACAGGAAACCGCTGCAGCTAGGACACGGGAATAAACATCCGTTCACAACAATTTTTGACGGAGAACCCCTTCGCAAATCGTGCAGCAAATGGTCTGACTTGTGATGCACGCATGCCTGTGCAGCCTAGAAAAGCCTGCGAATCACTAACGCCCTCCACTGTATGCCACCCTTTGAGTAACCTGATGACTGTACCAGCCGCTTCCAGTGCGACTCTTCTCAGCATCGTATCTCGCAATGTTCACACCGAGAACGGAAGGCGATGTAGCCTCGTACCCAGGCCACGTGGGAGGAGGCCTGGTATCCACTGTTTGCGCATGCGCGAACGATTCAGGAAATCTTCCGCGAACGAGTCCGATTATGGACAAGTTACACGTGGTTGTTATGCGGAGAAATAACCAAACTAGATATACGACTTCCAGTCTGGCAGCTGTGTTTACGCGGCGATGGCTTCCATTATCAGAGACACAAGGGGTGACGCGACAAGGACTACGCTACAGCCACCGCCGGTTCCACTGTCACTGTGCTTGTAGTTGAAAACAAACGGCAGAGTCTCGTAGCAGATGGACTTCCCAAATCCCGTGGGTACCCACAGGAATACGTCTTTTCCATCGTAGATATATTTGATCACATCCAGCTGCTCTGCTTTCAACGTGAAATCTCCCTTTCCAATACAACAAAGAGCGAACTTGAGCGCTTTATCAAAGCCCTCGCTCGAGACGGACGTGCTTCGGAGCTATACGCCAGTATACGGTAATGATTAACGGTTCGTAAACGATGGTATACGCATGCGCAAACAGTGGATACCAGGCCACTTCCCTCCTCCCACGTGGCCTGGGTACGAGGCTAAACACGCATCTGCTAGGGGACCTGGGCCATGCTCCCGCCATGAAAATTATACACTCTGAGATCGCTTCTGAGGCCGTTTTCGGCCATAAATACCATTCAGTCATACCTGTATGCTCGCTTCATGTCCGTATGAAACTTGCGATCGCACATGCTAATTGGGGCGAGCGTGAGCGAGCCCCACACTAGCGAGTTGGCTGGTGGATTCTCGATATGTATGGTACGTACGTGATTCCGTATATCTATTTAAGCGGCGCCCTGCCCCGGGTCTGGGCATGAGATCAACTGGCATGGGTAAGAGGTCAAGAGCGTATTTCTTGTTGCACGTGGCGCATTAATGAGCTAAACTGTAAAATTATGAGATCAACTGCTACGAGGCCTGGGTGCGAGGCATGGGTAAGAGGTCAAGAGCATATTTCTTGTTGCACGTGGCACATTAATGAGCTAAACTGTAAAACTATGGATAGACAAGAGAGATTGAGGCGAAGAAGAGAATATGAGAGAGCTCGACGCTCTGCAGAAACAGCAGAACAGAAAGAACTTCGCTTGTCAAGGCGCAGGGAAGCTGACAGGGCTAGGCGTGCTGCTACATAACAGTCAATGCTGTAGTGCATCGCTTGCTTACGCTCACCCCACAATGTTCTACATTCCCCCTAGTAACTGATCTTTGGCCTTAGCTTTCTACATTAATTTATTTTTACCCGGGCACCAGCGAAAGTTACGGAGCGTAGCTACATGGGTATGCCCGGGTGTAGCTACGCTCCGTAACGGAGGTTTACAATCTGTGGCGCAACCATCGAGTTGTCGCCAAGGAACTTATCGAACATAGATATAGCGGTGGAATGGGACCCACAGCTAGAGTCTTCTACAAGAAGCTGGCCTCCATGATTGCAACCAAACATAACAAAGCCCACAGCAAGACCCTGAACTGGATGAGATGCAGGATAAGCTTCTCACTCCTGAGATCAGCTGTGATGTGTTTGAGGGGATCCCGCAGTTGGTGAGGGCGACATTGAACTTACACTCATTGAAGGACGTGCATGTTGGACAGTAAATCTTTTTCACAAACTCCTTCCCATATTTTGAGGTCACCAGTTTGTCAATTTATTTATTTATTTGTACTTCGACCTTTAATATAAAAGTTTTATTTACTTACAAAAAAAAATAGATATAGCGGTTAGCTGACAGTACATGTACAGATAAGTGTATATAATAAAAGTGGCCATTCTGTGATTCTGCTTTGTGGCACTTGCAGTTGCACAGTTTGGAGACAAACTTCTGTTCTGCTACGACAACCTCAGAATTTTATCATGCACCTGAGACATTCCTGCTACTCTGCTACCCCAGTAGCAGAATTTTTCGTATCTAAGAAACATTCTGCTATTCTGGTACTCTGCTACCTCAGTGGCAGAATTTTTCTCACTTGAGAAATATTCTGCTATTCTGCTACTCTGCTCTCACTTAAACATTTTTCACCAGAGTGCTTCAGCTATTATAGTGAACCTGCGTCATCAAATTTTTTTTTCTTTTGGGGGGGGGGGGGGGGGGGGGGGGGGACTGCATGGAACTAACAACTGATGTGTTGGAATCTAGTTTATGCCAGCGTTCTGAAATATTTTGATATTTCGATTAGCTGGAAGCTGGAATGTGAGTTGTGCAATGACAGTTTGATGTTGAATTGTACATTCACACTTTTGGTAGATTGGTCCCACCTACAGTCAAATATGGAAGAAGAGATACCTGAAAAGCAGGCTAGAGCATCAAAGCCTCTGATCTGAGAGCAAAGTAGCTAAGTTTTTTGACTGTGTTGCCCCTGAATCGATTATGAAAGCCATGATGTCAAAACACACTAGACGGTGTGAATCCAGTTCAATATGCAACACTGTGCTTTGGGCAGAAGTTGTATATTGATCAAAACAAAAAACCAATGGTATACAATGTGATTTATGTGTTGGCAAGAAAAGGTTTTCTCAGGAAAGATTGTCAGCTTTGTGACTATATGAAATAGCAAGTATGCCGAACCTTTCAGGAAGCTGGCATAAACTAGATTCCAGCACATCACAGTTGTTTAGTTCCAATTCCACCCCCCACAAATATAATTTGACAGTCAGCCTGATGATGATGAGATTCACTGTTTAAGTGAGAGCAGAGTAGCAGAATAGCAGAATTTTCTCAGATACGAACAATTCTGCTACTGAGGTAGCAGAATAGCAGAATATTTTACAGGTGAGAAACCTTCTGCTACTGAGGTAGCAGAGTAGGAGAAATTTCGTAGCAGAGTAGGAGAAATTTCTCCGGTGCATGATAAAAATTTTGAGGCTGTGGTAGCAAAACGGCTGAATTTTGTTTCCAAACTGTGCAACTGCAAGTGCCACAAAGCAGAATCACAGTACATCCGCTAAACACGTTGTGACGTTTGTACTCCATGACAACGGATGTGGTCTAGACGAAATGGCTTGCGAGACTATGCATGCCTATGCAGCCTACAAAAGCCGCTGCGAATTTCTACTGCCCTCCACTGTATGCCGCCCTTTGAGCAACATGATGACTGCACCAGCCGCTTCCAGTGCGACTCTTCTCAGCATCGTATCTCGCAATGTCAACACCGAGATCGGAAGGCGATGGAACTTTGCTGCAATCCAGTCAATCGATGACTTCAGAACGAACGTACCGCTAACGGACTACGGGGTGTATCGTGGATACATCCAGCGAATGATGGAAAACGGGGAGAAAGACCTTATAACGACTGGTGAGGTCGTGTATTACGCTCCTACCAGCGGAACAACTTCTAAGAGCAAATTCATTCCCAAGTATACCCACTACAAAGAGAATGAACTGAAGCATGCGGCACCGCCAGGGAAGAGTGTAGTGTTCGCTAATATATTTGCGACCATGTGGACGCCACTTGGTGTGCCAGTTACACCAGGCAGCGCAAAGTTTCTGCAAGCTCTTTTTTCTGCAGAACCATACAATTACCCAGTCCCTCCTGAGGCTTACTACATTGCAGACCTGACGGATGCGCTCTACGTTCAGATAGTGTTCGCCTTGAAAATGACTCCACTGACAAACACCACTACCATCATGAGCTTCTTCATTTCCACTCTTTTAACTGCATTCAACATACTTGCCAGTGAGTGGAAGCAAATGGTTGAAGACATCCAACAAGGAAGGCTGAAGCACTCCTTGAAGCTCACCCTTGAGGAGCGTGAGAGTTTACGGGAAGCAATGGGAGGACCAGATCCTGCTAGAGCAAAGGAACTTGAGTCCATTTTCAAGTCTGCTTCTGTCACCAAATTCAAGAATATAGTCCCTCAACTTTGGCCCTCCATTGATCTTGTGTCAGTCCTCTGTGGTGGTGAGTTTAGCCATTACATCCCTCGGTTGCAGTACTTCTTGGGAGAATCCATTTCTTTGTTCTCCTTCTTCTATATCTGCTCTGAAAGTCTGCTTGGTGTAAACAAGTGGCCACACAAGTGTATATCAGCGTACACTCTACTCCCAGAGTCCAAGTTCTATGAATTCATTCCTTTAGATCAAACAGAAAGCTCTGACCCAGAGGTGTTACTCACTGATGAAATCAAAGTTGATGAACACTATGAGATTGTCATTACAACTGGAGAAGGACTCTATCGTTATCGCCTGGGAGACATTATCAAAGTCGTAGAGAAATCACCTGAAGGTCCAGTCATAGATGTAGTAGGTCGAAAGAAAATGACCATCAACCTCAATGGGTGTAAACTTTATGCTTTTCAGGTAAATGATGCTGTTGGTGCTTTAATCAGTCACTTCGAAGAACAGTCCATGGACATTGATTATCTTGTTTCAGCTGATACCAGTGTTATTCCCCCCAGATATATTGTCTGGTTGGAATGTGATGGTAAAGAATCAGATCTCACAGCTACAGAGGCTTCAGCCATCATAGATGGGCACCTCAAGAGTGTTAACCTTGAGTATGCAGGAAGTGTAGAAGATGGCATTATTGGTCAGCTGGCCTTAAAAGTGCTAAAGCCTGGAGCCATAGTAGATGTCAAGCACATTTTAAAGCATCGATCTGCTGTTGGAGAGACACAGATGAAGTTGCCTCGTGTTGTGTGGGATGCAGAGCTCTTAGATCTCCTTGCAAGCAGAACAATCAGTGACAATACAGCACAAATGGACATTTGAGGTAGTGTTGTTTTCGGTAAAGGGCTTACGCTTTTAGTAGTTAGTCTTAAATTCTGAAAAATGTTGATTTAGTTTAGTTTATAGTTATTGATGAAAAAAGTACTTTTCTGTTTTAGTATAATTATAGTTATGGTTTTTCTTCTGGGATGTTTTAGTTCTGGTTTCCAGTTTGGCCAATGATTTTGGATCGATTAACTTGACTGAACTATTACAAATCAATTCTAATTGTAGCTAGACTACAATAAAACCAAACTAATGCAGCAATAATCTATAATAATTATGGCCAACAACAAAAAAATTATTCATTACATGCATCCATGTAAAATGTGTGGTGCAATCACACCATTATGTTACAGTCACTTGTTGTCTGACAGTAGCATATAGGAGTATGTTTGATGGTGTAGTGCAGGCATATCAATATCTTTACCTGTGTGTGTGTGTGTGTGTGTGTGTGTGTGTGTGTGTGTGTGTGTGTGTGTGTGTGTGTGTGTGTGTGTGTGTGTGTGTGTGTGTGTGTGTGTGTGTGTGTGTGTGTGTGTGTGTGTGTGTGTGTGTGTGTGCATATAAAATGTTTGGGTTACTTCAACCATATTTTGGTCATTTCATTTCTGTGTACGTGACACATCATAAAGTTCAAAGGAGGCTTCCAATTTGTAGTTGAGAAGCTTCTCCTTTTTGTTCAATTAGTATTCAGCTTTTCTGGTGAGGTTTGGTGTTTGTTTGATCTTACACATTTGCCCCTGAAGGAGTTCCTTGGTTGCAAGAACGCCAGGAATGTAGCCAAACAGGTCTTCTGAAAAAGGCTGCAAAAACAAAGTTGTTATTTTAGCTAAGTTGCTAAAAACATTTATGAATGGAGTGCTGGAAAAAAATTCATGCAGTGGGAGCTGATACTTGTCCTGCAAAATCTTTTGCATGCACCACATTATTCGAATTAGCATAGGAAGGATAGTCACGCAATTGTAGTAACCTTGCTATTAAGGTGGCGGCGGAAGTCTCTCGGCGGAGGTTAACGAAAATATAAACCTGCATGGGTTACAGTCAGGACCAGTGTTACTCCTAGTTTCAGGGTTAGGGTTTGGTTTAGGGCAATCTTGCTTTGCCTGATTTGGCTTATTAATATATTCATGACCCAAAATTGCCATTCGATGGACGCACTTTTAAAAAAGGGTTTTAGTAACTTAGTATATTCATTGCCACTCGATGGACGCATCTATACATGCTCACTGTAGGTAGCGTCCTAACCACCAATGTATCTCAAATCAGTCTGTGCCAGCTTTTGTTCAGAGCTAATCTCAAAGTCAGGCTGGACTCATGTTTGTCACTACTCTTGGAATGGACAACTTTGACTGCACCAAAATGAATGCACATTTCAAAAAATCCACAGCTTGTCTACGGGAGGGGCTCATTCACGAGTGGAAGCAACCATTACTAGCCCCACCTCTCCCCCTTATGTTGCTAAACAACTCACGGCTCTGTTTCACACACAACCACTCTTCAGCTTTCTTGTCCACTTCAGCGTAGTAGCAACGATATATTCGCGCATTCAAGTTAAAGCCCAGCCCGGCACTCGAAGCTCCGGGCCACGCTCACCTACTAGGCTTGGCCGATACGATCGCAAGACCTGGGCCTACCCAGTGAGTACAGTCTTGGCCACTGTGGCCTTTCTGCTGCTTCTAGACACAAGCTTGCTTTCACACGCAGGGATTATGCACTAGAGGAAGTTATCGATGTTCGGACACCAGCGATAGTCGGACGCTCGTACACGGATACTAAGCCACGCAGATACTGGGTTATGCCACTGAAAGGAAGGTGGCGTCCACCGTATCCGGCGACTGAAAAATGGAGCTCGATCGTCAATCCCCGCTTGTGCAAGGGGTAATTAACGTACAATTTCGGACCATACGATAATCGGATGAAGTAATGTGTTTTCGGACGCCGCTTCCTGCTCCCTTTCTGAAGCAACTCTCGGCAAGATTTCAGCACTGTTGGCAAGCTGCAAGACCTTGTTGCTGCACGCCTGATATTCGTCCCCATAGCTGCCTTGGGCGCGGAGGGGTGTTGCCGAAAATTGAGTGGGTTGCTCCATCAATGATCGGACAGTGGATTTACGTATTTTTTCGCCGTGGACACCCCCAGTTATGCAATACGCAAACAATACTAGTATCATTGGAATCCACAGGTCCTTACCAACGTAACGGTGCAAGTCTCGTCTTAATGCGTTGTGTGGTTCTCGAGATACGATCGTTCTTGATTCATGTACTTCAGAAATTTAGTTTCCTGTAACTAGGCCCGTATGAAGGCGAAAAAAACAATTGTATCTCGAGAACCACGCAACACATTAAGATGAGACTTGCACCATTACGTTGGTAAGGACCTGTGGATTCTAATGATACTAGTATTGTTTGCCTATTGCATAGCTGGGGGTGTCCACGGCGAAAAAATACGTAAATCCACTGTCCGATCATTGATGGAGCAACCCACTCAATTTTCGGCAACACCCCTCAGCGCCCAAGGCAGCTACGGGGACAAATATCAGGCGTGCAGCAGCAGGGTCTTGCAGCTTGCCAACAGTGCTGAAATCTTGCCGAGAGTTGCTTCAGAAAGGGAGCAGGAAGCGACGTCCGAAAACACATTATTTCATCCGATTATCGTATGGTCCGAAATTGTACGTTAATCGCCCCTTGCACAAGCGGAGATTGACGATCGAGCTCCATTTTTCAGTCGCCGGATACGGTGGACTCCACCTTCCTTTCAGTGGCATAACCCAGTATCTGCCTGGCTTAGTCTTTGTGTACGAGCGTCCGATTATCGCTGGTGTCCGAACATCGATAACTTCCTCTACTCACAGCTACTGACACTACAGCACTCTACTAAACTCCTTCTTTTTTTTTTTTCGAGCATAACTGCACCCCAAGTGGAAAGAAAACGGTGACTGGAGTGTAGGTGGTAACTGCATCCCAAGTGTGAAGTATCGGGTGTAGGTGGCAGGCCATTTTGTCCTACCCATAACGGACCGTTGAGCACTGATCCACTAGAGGCACACACTCAGTCCAGGTGCATGGTGAGCAAGCAGCAAGGGCACAAACTTTGACTAAGAGAAACCCACTAACTACACATAGTGTGGAAGCCTGGTTAGATTAGGGCAAAAGTGGAACAGGGAACAGGGGATTGGAGTTAGGTGCACAATCCCTTCTACTTGTATAGAAAATAAGAACACCACACATATGCTACTGAAAGACATCAGTTGGTGTTGTAAAGAAGTGCCGTTGCCATCAAAAGTGCTGTGGAGGCATGGGATGTGCTGTAGTGCAGCAAGCCTATAGCGAAGTGTGCACTTCACTTAAGTATCAAAGTGACTTGTAGCTCAGTGTGGCTGTGCTGTATCGGTATTCTGCTACCAGAAAGTTGTAGCTAATAGACCTAGCTTGTTAACAGTGTACCTACCTTAGTTATTATACAAGGCTCCAGAGCTGCAAGTCAGGATGAAGTTTAGTGTGGTCACTGAAGTGTCAACATTTTTGATCATAACTCAGGTTAGCAGTGGTTTAAAAAAAAATCGTATATTCTCATCTTTAGCAAATGTAACTACCTCCATGTTTTTTAAGATAGTTTGGGCACTGTAAAATCCTGTGTCACCATGCATAGGTCCCATTTCGTGATGGCAAATGTATGGCCCCGTGCAATAGCTGTGGATTAGCTCAGGCTCTGTCTTAGTGCTTGCACAGTAGATACTTCAATGATAACTGTTTCAAGCTGTGGTGTCAAACTTCAGTAAGTCGTCTCAGACTGGGAAAGAAACTTTGGGCATGCACATGCACTTTGGTGGCTTTTCATTACTATATTTTTGTTTTTCTTTCCACTTGGGGTGTAATTTAAGTCGATCTAAGCTTATCTTCAAAGTTCCGACCACCACATGAGGGGTTCCGCCAGGCCACATCTTAACTAACTTAATTATAAACTGATTATTGGATGCCAATGCCGACAGGAAATGGGGAAAATCCCCAATTTTACGGACAGTGAACGGTTTGAGACTCCCAAAACGGACTGTGCGCTAAAATTTTAAGAAGACAAAGAATTCTATCAGCTTGGATTCCAGGTTTGTCGACCTTGAAAGTGCAGGGTTCTCTGCCACCCTATGGCACAATAAAGAAGTGGAATGACTCGTATCTCGAAGCATAGGGGAGAGTCACCAACTTCCAGACACTTAAAAAGCAATCCAGCATGGCATGGCCTTCCTGTTGAGCAAATCTTATGAAACTTGCCACTGAGGAACTCCAATCTATCCACTTCCATGCAGCACTGAAGTTGTTTCAAGAGTGCCAGTAAATGGACAATGGTACTATAAAATGTACAACTCACTCCCTCTACAATTAAGACCATTTTTTCATTTAACGGGTATGCTGTGTCCTTGACTCAGGTCACCACAAAGGACTGTTCCAAGTGCATGGGGACCAAGTTAAAATCAGGATAAGCACCGGTGCCTGTTTTCAAATTCTGGCTGCTTATATCGTGGGGTGCTTATAATCATGGGGTGGTAATAAACGCATGTAATATTCTAGTAGCGTACAGGTGTGTGGGAACAAATTAGCTCCATGTGATATGTTTTAGGCCTATAGGTTCTTTTTCTGCTAATTCCTGTCCCATGTTGGTACCTTTACTAGAACCACAGATTCAGTTGGCAATTGATCGATCACTGCTAACCCCCACCCACCAATGTAAAGCGCTTGGAACTAACGAATTCGTGAAAGGTTTTTGCTAATTCCTGGATATGTTCTATTAAGAGGCGTTGCCTATAGTTCGATTTTTATCCCGTTCGATAGCTTAGATATGAAGTACTTCTCGAAGTCGGGTCGCACAAATGCAAAGCACTATCCTGAGCACATGGGCAACCACGTTCCTCTCACGTGGGGTACACGCCCAGTGTACATACCATGCATGTAGAGTGAAGTGAAGCTAACTTGCCGGGCTTTGTAATGTATGTGCAATGTGTCTGTTGGAGTGAAAAATGGAGGTTGTGGTAGTTGGGTGTTATAGGAAAGTGTGTCTTGAACGTTGACAGGTAGACATCTATGTGCGGTTTGTTTTGTGGGGTGTGGGGTAAATAGGGTGGTTGGCGTACATGTATATGACTGGATGTACGAGTTGTAGTATATCAGTGTGCATGAAGCTCCTTGTTCGCAGAGAAACATCTTGGCATAAGGGTGTTGTGATAGTCAGAAGCTCAAACTGTTGTCGTGGGACAAAAGTGTAGGTAGCTAAGATGTTTCAGTGAACAGCTACTTGACTTGACAGTGTATGTCTGATTGTTATTGGGTCTACCCAGAATGACTACTCGGGTGTTAATTGGTATGGCTATAGGTGCCTGTGTGATGTTGACTGGATGGGCAGAAAATGGTTGTGCCAATCTACCCTAGTGCTGGACAACTCCTGGAGAAATGACTCCCCAGGGAACAAGCGAAACCCAGGATCCAGTGACTTCCTATGCATTTAATGCTCAATCTGAGCTGCCAGCATACAGAAGAAAACAGTGATTGAATGCTCATGGACAGCCCAGCTAAGTAACAAAAGTGTTCAACACAACCCAGGAAGTGCTAACTGACTACTTTGGCACATAGTAACATAGATGCCATACTTATACTAATTACTTGCACAGTAAGCGAGCAAATGTGCCTGGTTCACACTTCACGTACACAATTACATGCAAGCTATGTTAATCACATGAGTGGTCACGTGACAAGTACCACACCCACCAGTGTCAAAGTGAAGTGCCAGTGTCCCTATGCTCCCGATCTGCCACCAGAGATTTGTAGCTCGTGGATGCAGTTGAGAAGGCTCTAAAGAAGCACTGTTGCCATCAGAAGCGATGTGAACGCACGGGATGTGCCACACTGCAGCAAGCCAGTAGCTACATGTGCATTTCGCTGACTCAGTGTCATTGACTTGTAGCAGTCAGTGTGGCCGTGCTCGTTATATGGTTGTTTTAACCACAGAGTGGTTACCTTGGTTACAGACAAGCCAAAGAGACAGCGGTTATGTATTTTACAACCAGCACCTTGCAGTTAGTAACCACTGAACATGTGTGAAGGGGTTACACCTGCTTGTATGCATAACAACCCTGATCTTGCATATATAGTGACCACTGAACATCTGTGAGAGAGTCACCAGCTTTTGTCAAAAGCATCATCTTTTAGAAGTGTGGTTGTAGTCAGTGGCGGATCTAGAAATGTAGAAAGGGGGGTTCAGTCATCGGCGCGCTTCGCGCGCTGGAAATTTTTGGGGTTGCCACGCCCACTTTCGGTCACGTGAACGCATTCATACAATAAAACTGGAAGGCCGAACCGAGGGGTCCGTCACAAAAGAAATCTCGTACACTGTTCTTTTAGTTAACTATGACTTTAACTAAATACATTTTAGTATGGCCTTTTTAAAAATTTAGTTAACCAAAACTTCAACTAACTAAAAATTTTTGCCAAGCTGGGAACTATAACTAAAATATCCAAGAACATACAAGAAGAAACCAGTCTGCAGAAATCCAAACTGAAATCCAGAAATCCAAACTGAATCCAGAAATCCACTGTGAAATCCAGAAATCCACTCTGAAATCCGAAATCCACGTGAAATCCAGTGGATTTCGAAATCTCGTACGCCGAGGCGCGCCGTGGCGGACTCCTCGGGCCGAACTGAATATCTCTAAGCAACTCTAGGCCTAGTCAAACGTCTGGAGATCAGTAAGGAACTGATACGTGAGTGTGTAACTGTGCCTGGTTGTTGTTGCTGCATGCCACTGCTGCATAATCATTTGATGGACTCGTGCAGTTATGTACGCAAAATACATTACTAGCCGCCAAAGGGGGGTGCATTTGCACCCCCCTTACCCCCCCTAAATCCGCCACTGGTAGTGACACCCTCACAGATCTTCTGTGGGTTGTCAGTTGTAAGGTATGATTTGGTCTCAGGTTGCTTATGCAATTATATCCTCTACTACCAAAACAAGCTTCTCATAACCACTGTCTCAGCTTGACTGCAACCAGGGTAACCACTCTGTGGTTAAAACAACCAATAATCTTTTGCAGTGATGCATCAGAAAGCGAGCTCTTTCCACCGGTAGTGAGGCGTAGTCCGAGATTACCCTTGCTCGCTGGAGGCTTGTCATTCCAACGGTGTCAACCTACCTTCTAATTCTTTACGTCTAATTCCGTTTCGTCTAACGAAATGCACGTATGTATCATTTCGTCTAAAATTGACTTTTGACTAATTAATTCATTCCACCCACATTCCTGAGGGTGGTTTTAAAAGGAAATGCTCCAGCTTTCTCCAATGATGAGGAATTGTTCCAATATTTTGAGGAAACATGGATTGAAGGCAACTTCCCCATTCGTATGTGGAATGTTTATTCCCTTGACTGCCCACGCACAAACAACGCTGAAGGGTGGCGTTCTAAACTGAAGCTAGCAGGAAAAGCACACCCCAGTATTTAAAAAGCAGTCAAATCTTTTCAAGTCTGCATGAGCAGGCTGCAACTGAAATCACCCTAATTCAATTGGCTGCAGGAGGCCTTCCAGCATGGAGAAGAAGGAAGTACAGAATCCAAGAGAAAAGACTAACAACCATTAAAGAGAAGTATATGAGGCTGGTGATTACACACTTTAAAATAGTGAACTCATATCAGCTTTTAGTAACTGGGTATCTTTTTAGCGCTGTCATTGTAATATGTATTTAGACGAAATGGTACATGCGTGCATTTTGTTAGACGAAACGGAATTAGACGAGGTGGATATAAGGACACCTCGACTCACCCTTGCAACCGTATCAAATCCGCAAGGGCTGTCTATAATCACTGGACTGGACTGCTGGAATGGACTACTGGACTACTGGACTGACCTTTTTTGCACTAAAAATCATTTTTATGCCCTCTAAATGAGATTCATTTACCTGCATCCTGTTTTGGTATCTACTGGCTGCACTGTCTCATTAGAATGAGCATAGTAAAAGGGTGATGTAAATACTGCTATAGGTTATCTCCCCTGAAATGTTATGAGGAGGCAACCTGTGCCCAACTTGCATGAAGGTTCTAGCATATAATAGGACACAGTTCAGCTCTGGTTCTAGATTGCACTTGCAGTGATACAGTATGTCCAGCATATTCATCACTCATTGATGTACTGGTACCTAGAAACAGTGTGGATGATCAATCTCCTCAAACAGGAGCTGACCTGCATTTATCAACCCAGTGAAGCTACTGTCTCAAGTGACCAAGTAAAGACTCTAATGTCTACATTATGAATGCTGGACTCACTTTAGTCTGCATTACAGTTACTGCATGAAGAAATTGATTGTCGCCTATCTACATACGGTCGAAAAACAGAAGACAGCAAGAGCCGGAGGCAAGGCTGGCAAGCGGCCATGTTGGAAAGCTTATATTAATGTAGGATGCAATTCTACAGGCAGACAGATCTTGTTAGAGGGCATAAAAATGATTTTTAGTGCAAAAAAGGTCAGTCCAGTAGTCCATTCCAGTAGTCCAGTCCAGTGATTATAGACAGCCAATCCGCAAGTGGCTATAAGCCACGTGGCCTTACCATTTTCATCCAGCTTACTTATATATAGCTTACTGCCACCTTGGTCCAACGAAATGCCGACCATCTTCTTTTGAGACTTTGGAACTTCTTTCTGACGATCTTCTCACGTTCAAGCTCACCTCGACACATGGCAGCAGATCAAGCCTTTCGTTTGCGAGACGACGACGTGATATACTGACGAGGAAAGCCAGTACGAGTTAAACATTACTGTTCTCAGCTATAATGAAGAGTTAAGGCAGCATCAGCAATGACAGCAGGTAGAGCATTTCGAGATCTGTCTTCGCACTTCAGAGCAGACAGGGCAACGTAACAGGAAACCGCTGCAGGGACACATGAATAAAAATCCGGTCACAAAAATTTTTGCCGGAGAACGCGTTCGCAAATCGTGCAGCAAATGGTCTGTCTTGCGATGCGTGCATGCCTGTGCAGCCTAGAAAAGCCTGCGAATCACTAACGCCCTCCACTGTATGCGACCCTTTGAGTAACCTGATGACTTTACCAGCCGCTTCCAGTGCGACTCTTCTCAGCATCGTATCTCGCAATGTTCACACCGAGATCGGAAGGCGATGGAACTTTGCTGCGATCCAGTCAGTGGATGACTTCAGAACGAGCGTGCCGCTAACGGATTACGAGGTGTATCGTGGATACATCCAGCGAATGATGGAAAACGGGGAGAAGGACCTTATAGCGTCTGGTGAGGTCGTGTATTACGCTCTTACCGGTGGAACAACATCTAAGAGCAAATTCATTCCCAGGTATACCCACTACAAAGAGAATGAAGTGAAGCTTGCAGCACCGCAAGGGAGAAGTGTGCTGTTCGCTAATATGTATGCAGCCAAGTGGACGCCATTTGGTGTACCAGTTGTAGCAAGCAGCGCAAAGTATCTGCAAGCTCTTCTTTCTGCAGAACCATACAACTACCCAGCCCCTCCTGAGGCTTACTGCATTACAGACCTGACGGATGCGCTCTACGTTCAGGTAGTGTTCGCCTTGAAAATGACTCCACTGACAAACACCACTACCATTGTGAGCTTCTTCATTTCCACTCTTTTAACTGCATTCAACATACTTGCCAGTGAGTGGAAGCAAATGGTTGAAGACATCCAACAAGGAAGGCTGAAGCACTCCTTGAAAATCACCCTTGAGGAGTGTGAGAGTTTACAGGAAGCAATGGGAGGACCGGATCCTGCTAGAGCAAAGGAACTTGAGTCCATTTTCAAGTCTGCTTCTGTCACTAAATTCAAGAATATAGTCCCTCAACTTTGGCCCTCCATTGATCTTGTATCAGTCCTCTGTGGTGGCGAGTTTAGCCATTACATCCCTCGGTTGCAGTACTTCTTGGGAGAATCCATTTCTTTGTTCTCCTTCTATGTCAGCTCTGAAGGTCTGCTTGGTGTAAACAAGTGGCCACACAAGCGTGTATCAGCATACACTCTACTCCCAGAGTCCAAGTTCTATGAATTCATTCCTTTAGATCAAACAGAAAGCCCTGACCCAGAGGTGTTACTCACTGATGAAATCAAAGTTGATGAACACTATGAGATTGTCATTACAACTGGAGAAGGACTCTATCGTTATCGCCTGGGAGACGTTATCAAAGTCGTAGAGAAATCACCTGAAGGTCCAGTCATAGACATAGTAGGTCGAAAGAAAATGGCCATCAACCTCCGTGGGTGTAAACTTCATGCTTTTCAGGTAAATGATGCTGTTGGTGCTTTAATCAGTCACTTCAAAGAAGAGTCCATGGACATTGATTATCTTGTTTCAGCTGATACCAGTGTTATTCCCCCCAGATATACTGTCTGGTTGGAATGTGATGGTAAAGATTCTGATATCACAGCTACAAGAGCTTCAGCCATCATAGAGGGGCACCTCAAGAGTGCTAACCCTGAGTATGCAGATTGTGTAGAAGATGGCATTATTGGTCAACTGGCCTTAAAAATGCTGAAGCCTGGAGCAATAGCAGATGTGAAGCACATTTTAAAGCATCGATCCGCTGTTGGAGAGATACAGATGAAGGTGCCTCGTGTTGTGTGGGATGCAGAGCTCTTAGATCTCCTTGCAAGCAGAACAATCAATGACAATTAAGCACATATGGAGGTTTGAAAAACAATTTAGTTTAGTTTATATTTATTGGTGAAAAAAGTTTATAAGTACTTAAATAGTTTTTTTTCTGGGATGTTTTAGTTCTGATTTCCAGTTTGGCCAATGATTTTTGATCGATTAACTTGACTACTGTATAGCCGGAAAATTTGACGGGGAATTAAATTTGGCGGTTTGGCGGTTGGGGTTGAAACCGCCAAATTAAAATCCACCAATATTATTTCGTACACAACGCGTAATGACGTATTGTATGCAGTAGCACTCTTGGCCCCGTCAGGCGCCCCTCTATGCGGCTGTTTCACTGCAAAAACAAGTCAGTTTCAACCACAGAGTGGTTACCCTGGTTGTAGACAAGCTGAAGAGACAGTGGTTATGTACACTATAATATTTTGCTGATTACATAAGACAACTGGAGAGGAAGCTTTCCCAGACTATCTCAGTTACAATGTGATTACACCTGCTTGTACAGCGGTTTGCGTTGACCTTGCAAAATGTGAACCAAAAAGCTGTGCACATGAATATAATTATGTGGTAAACTTCTTTACAGGCTGAATAGGAAGCCTAACCACATAATTATATTCATGTGTACAGCTTTTTGGTTCACAGTTTGCAAGATCAACGCAAACAGCAGTAATTGTTTTGTGGTTTGGGCTTCGCGTTCCAATTTTGCAAGGTCAACGTAAACCGCTGTATGCAATAACAACCATGATCTTGCATATATTTTGTCAAAAGCATCATCTTTTAGAAGTGTGGTTGTAGTGACTCCCTCACAGATGTTCTGTGGGTTGTCAGTTGTAAGGTATGATTTGGTCTCAGGTTGCTTATGCAATTATATCCTCTAGTACCAAAATAAAATTTTCATAACCACTGTCTCCTCAGCTTGACTGCAACCAGGGTAACCACTCTGTGGTTAAAACAACCAATAATTTTTTGCAGTGAATTATATATACATGTAGCTTGTAGCACGCTGCCAGTTTCATTTCTTGTAAATTTGCGAACTCATGGCTTTGTTCAAGTACCTCATCGAGACACAGCAACGCTCCTAAACTGACCTGAGACGCCACCGCCAAATTTGAATTCTGCCAATATTTTTTTTCCGGTCGGTTTGGGGCCAAACCGCCAAATTTAAAGACTGCCAATATTTCTGGTTATACGGTATTATAATCCATGATAATCTACTGATTTCATTTCTATTGTAGCTAAACTACCATTAAATTTTCACAAATTATTCTGAAGCGCTGGAGAGGATGTTGAAGGGTGTCATTACCAAGAAAACGCAAAAGAGCGAGCAGTGGGCTCTGCGGGCTCTGACTCTGAGTGCCAGTGAGTGGATCACTGAAATTTTGCAACGTTGCAGCGAGAAAATTAATGTCCTAGGGTCATTTCTCGAGACGGAAGACGCCAAAAGGCTTGCAAAGTGGCTATCCTTGTTTACTATATCGAACTGCTCAGGAAAAAGGACAGTAGTAAGTACCCTACAATCCATCAGCTTTTGAGTGGTCCAAAACTTGCATCCTAGTAAGTGGTTGGAAATCACCATCGTACTGGAGCTTGCAAACTATGCGCTCCAACATTAGCCATCTCTACAAACAAAACTCACTGGCAGTAAAGTGAATAACAAGCTAATTTTTGTTTTTCTGGTGAGCTCCCTTTTTCTGAAATTAACCAGAACCAAGGGTACATGACAGTTGTACACTTAGGCGGCATCTTTCATCCACCCACGCACCATGGTACAAGATGGAATGACTCATATCTCGAAGCATAGGGGAGAGTCACCAACTTCCGGACACATACCGTATAGCAGGAAATTTTTGCTGGTGCAAAATTTCGCGAAAATGCCTCCAGACACCCCTACCAGTTGATGGCCATGCCCGACATGCGAACCGAAGAAGCTATGCAGCATGGCATGGCCTTCCTGTGGAGCAAATCTTATGAAACTTACCACTGAGGAACTCCAATTTATCCACTTCCACGCAGCACTGAATTTGTTTCAAGAGTTCCAGTAAATGGACAATGGCACTATAAAATGTACAAGTCCCTCCCTCTACCAATTAAGAACAAACGTACCACTAACGGACTACGAGGTGTATCGTGGATACATCCAGCGAATGATGGACGGGGAGAAAGACCTTATAACGACTGGTGAGGTCGTGTATTACGCTCCTACCAGCGGAACAACTTCTAAGAGCAAATTCATTCCCAGGGGCCAAGTATACCCACTTCAAAGAGAATGAGTGAAGCATGCAGCACCGCAAGGGAGGAGCGCGGTGTTCACTAACAGGTTTGCAACCATGTGGACGCCACTTGGTGTACCAGTTGTACCAACCAGCGCAAAGTATCTGCAAGCTCTTCTTTCTGCAGAACCATACAACTACCCAGTCCCTCCTGAGGCTTACTGCATTGCAGACCTGACGGATGCGCTCTACGTTCAGGTAGTGTTCGCCTTGAAAATGACTCCACTGACAAACACCACTACCATTGTGAGCTTCTTCATTTCCACTCTTTTAACTGCATTCAACATACTTGCCAGTGAGTGGAAGCAAATGGTTGAAGACATCCAACAAGGAAGGTTGAAGCACTCCTTGAAAATGAGGAGCATGAGAGTTTACAGGAAGCAATGGGAGGACCAGATCCTGCTAGAGCAAATCAACTTGAGTCCATTTTCAAGTCTGCTTCTGTCACTAAATTGAAGAGTATAATCCCTCAACTTTGGCCCTCCATTGATCTTCTGTCAGTCTTCTGTGGTGGTGAGTTTAGCCATTACATCCCTCGGTTGCAGTACTTCTTGGGAGAATCCGTTTCCTTGTTCTCTTTCTTCTATGTCAGCTCTGACGGTCTGCTTGGTGTAAACAAGTGGCCACACAAGCGTATATCAGCGTACACTCTACTCCCAGAGTCCAAGTTCTATGAATTCATTCCTTTAGATCAAACAGAAAGGCCTGACCCAGAGGTGTTACTCACTGATGAAATCAAAGTTGATGAACACTATGAGATTGTCATTACAACTGGAGAAGGACTCTATCGTTATCGCCTGGGTGACGTTATCAAAGTCGTAGAGAAATCACCTGAAGGTCCAGTCATAGACATAGTAGGTCGAAAGAAAATGACCATCAACCTCAATGGGTGTAAACTTTATGCTTTTCAGGTAAATGATGCTGTTGGTGCTTTAATCAGTCACTTCGAAGAACAGTCCATGGACATTGATTATCTTGTTTCAGCTGATACCAGTGTTATTCCCCCCAGATATATTGTCTGGTTGGAATGTGATGGTAAAGAATCAGATCTCACAGCTACAGAGGCTTCAGCCATCATAGATGGGCACCTCAAGAGTGTTAACCTTGAGTATGCAGGAAGTGTAGAAGATGGCATTATTGGTCAGCTGGCCTTAAAAGTGCTAAAGCCTGGAGCCATAGTAGATGTCAAGCACATTTTAAAGCATCGATCTGCTGTTGGAGAGACACAGATGAAGTTGCCTCGTGTTGTGTGGGATGCAGAGCTCTTAGATCTCCTTGCAAGCAGAACAATCAGTGACAATACAGCACAAATGGACATTTGAGGTAGTGTTGTTTTCGGTAAAGGGCTTACGCTTTTAGTAGTTAGTCTTAAATTCTGAAAAATGTTGATTTAGTTTAGTTTATAGTTATTGATGAAAAAAGTACTTTTCTGTTTTAGTATAATTATAGTTATGGTTTTTCTTCTGGGATGTTTTAGTTCTGGTTTCCAGTTTGGCCAATGATTTTGGATCGATTAACTTGACTGAACTATTACAAATCAATTCTAATTGTAGCTAGACTACAATAAAACCAAACTAATGCAGCAATAATCTATAATAATTATGGCCAACAACAAAAAAATTATTCATTACATGCATCCATGTAAAATGTGTGGTGCAATCACACCATTATGTTACAGTCACTTGTTGTCTGACAGTAGCATATAGGAGTATGTTTGATGGTGTAGTGCAGGCATATCAATATCTTTACCTGTGTGTGTGTGTGTGTGTGTGTGTGTGTGTGTGTGTGTGTGTGTGTGTGTGTGTGTGTGTGTGTGTGTGTGTGTGTGTGTGTGTGTGTGTGTGTGTGTGTGTGTGTGCATATAAAATGTTTGGGTTACTTCAACCATATTTTGGTCATTTCATTTCTGTGTACGTGACACATCATAAAGTTCAAAGGAGGCTTCCAATTTGTAGTTGAGAAGCTTCTCCTTTTTGTTCAATTAGTATTCAGCTTTTCTGGTGAGGTTTGGTGTTTGTTTGATCTTACACATTTGCCCCTGAAGGAGTTCCTTGGTTGCAAGAACGCCAGGAATGTAGCCAAACAGGTCTTCTGAAAAAGGCTGCAAAAACAAAGTTGTTATTTTAGCTAAGTTGCTAAAAACATTTATGAATGGAGTGCTGGAAAAAAATTCATGCAGTGGGAGACGTTATCAAAGTCGTAGAGAAATCACCTGAAGGTCCAGTCATACCCATAGTAGGTCGAAAGAAAATGCCATCAACCTCAATGGGTGTAAACTTTATGCTTTTCAGGTAAATGATGCTGTTGGTGCTTTAATCAGTCACTTCAAAGAAGAGTCCATGGACATTGATTATCTTGTTTCAGCTGATACCAGTGTTATTCCCCCCAGATATACTGTCTGGTTGGAATGTGATGGAAAAGGTTCTGATATCACGGCTACAGAAGCTTCAGCCATCATAGAGGGGCACCTCAAGAGTGCTAACCTTGAGTATGCAGGAAGTGTAGAAGATGGCATTATTGGTCAACTGGCCTTAAAATTGCTGAAGCCTGGAACGAGAGCTGATGTGAAGCACATTTTAAAGCATCGATCCGCTGTTGGAGAGATACAGATGAAGTTGCCTCGTGTTGTGTGGGATACAGAGCTCTTAGATCTCCTTGCAAGCAGAACAATCAATGGGAGTACATATGGAGGTTCAAGGCAGTGTTGTTTTCGGTAAAGGGCTTACACTTTTAGTTTAGTTGTAGTTAGTTTTAGTTATAGATATAGCACAGTGCCAGGGATTTATGGCAGTAAACAGACCAAGTCCAAGGACATAGCCCGAGGACGAGGTTTGTTTACTAGCAGCCAGCCACCTGAAAATGATTTTTAATTCTCTAAAATAGTTAGTATAGTTATTTGTAGAAAAAGCACTTTCTGTTAAGTACATGCAGTTATGATTTCTTCTAGGATGTTTTTAGTTTAGCTATATAGTTACCAGTTTGCCCAATAATTTTAGTTTAAATGTTCAAAGGACATACTGAAAGGTATTTAAAGTTGTAGTTAACTTAAACACTGGATTTGACTGAACTGAAAGTAGTCTTGATAATCTGACCCTCCTAATTGCAGTATCTCTGGTGATGTGTTTGACCATTTCATTTGTATTGTAGCTACATACCACTACCTTTTTGAAATTTATTCATCAAGCTAATGCAGCAATAATTCATAATAATTGTAGTCAACAAAAAAAAAAAAAAGTTATTCATTACAGCACCTTGCGTGCATGTAGAAATACTGATTTCAGTATGTACACCTAAGAAGGTGTAGTGCAATCACACCATTATGTTACAGTCACTTGTTGTCCGACAGTAGCATAGGAGTATTCTTCATCTTGTGGGTTGTTTGATGGTGTAGTGCAGGCATATGGATCAATATCTTTACCTGTGTGTGTGTGTGTGTGTGTGTGTGTGTGGGTGTACATGTGTATGAGAAACAGTATGGAGTGATGTGAAAAGTGAATTGAGGAGGGGATATCTGATTGTTGGAGCAGCTACGTAGGTTGATACCTGAACATGTATCAAAACTTACTACCCCTGGTAAAGCTACCAGTACCAGCTATACTACTGACCAAACTGATCTGTGCTTGCTTCATCATACAGGGGGTTCTGGAAAGCAACTTGAGTGCTAGGTGAGTTCACAGCATCTTCTCTGGTAGCACCTGCATATTAAATGATACAGGCAGATTTACAACCACCATTAGCTAGTCGGCAACAGTTGTCACACTCACCTTTCTGGTCTTCGTACAAAGGATTTTCAAACCCCTTCTCATCACCTTGAGATGGTCCAATGACTGAGTCATCACCTCCTTTCATATTGATGCCCACATATGTACGGTTTTCAAATCCAGACTCTGATGTACTCATGGTGGAATCTGGGGACCACCTCTCACCTAATACTACATGGGCAAAAAACACACATGAACAGATCATGTTTTTAGCACTGTATGCCTCGTCATCCTATGTGGTGAGCCTGAGTGGACTACAATGTTGATCTTACAGCTTGTTAGTCAGCTTGTATAGTATAGTGTGCACTGACTAGTAGCAAAAGTAAGACGATCAGAGGCTCTGATCAAATTTTCTCATAGATTATGCTAGTGTGGGACTCAGGCTCACGCCAACTTGCAACTATATGCACAGTCAGGTCTGACTAGCTTGAGACTCTTTATATATATTCCATGTCAGCAAACGATTATTTTGTGCTCCATTTCTGGGCTATGACCATGTAATGGTGATATTTATGCCTTACACAGCCTAATAATTATATAGTTGCAGCAGTTTGAAGATGTGAGATACTGGGACCCACCCAGCCACCAAACACAGGAAGTCTTACAGGTTTTGCGATGAGATTTATTCCTATTTTTCATGTAGATCAGAATGCAAAGCACAGTAATGAACAGCAGGATCACAAGCAGCACCACCCCTCCAATCACTCCTCCAGCAATTGGACCAGCCCCAGCCAGCCCTATATATGGAAAGATCGAAGAATGTTAAAGACAGTTACCACATAAATGTAAAGGATTCCAATGCAATTCAGACGTTACAGTAGAGGACACTAATTAATTAGATCTTTCCTGAATAAAATAAAATTGGTGTGGCATTTATGTTGCTTATGGCGCAATACACACACTCTACATCTAAATTGGACTACAGTGCCTGGTATAAATAAAATTCACGCCAAAATTGATGCAAAATTTCTATTTACAATTAGTACACACACAGAAAAATTTCAGCCATGAGGTATGCCTCTGTGAACTTCTCACTACAAACTCAGATCTATACTGAAGGCACTTATATAGTCAAACTTAATACATACATATAATCATGATTCCATTGGGAAGTGGTCCCATGCATAGAGATACATGCATAAAGTGCCAGTGCCATTTTTAGCAATGGAATAGGTGAAAGTGACTTGTACTGGAGAGGTATATTAAAATGTTGTTATTTGTTTAAGTGTGTACTGACCTCCAAGTTGGCCGGCCACGGTAATGTCTATATCACAGTCTCTGCCAGAGTAACCTGTCTCACATGTGCAGCTGTAGCTGTTGAACAAGTCCTATACAATAGAAATTGAAATGAACATCAGTGTACTTATGCATGTGTTAATATATGAGTGATACAGAAACGTGTGTATGTGTACATGCATGTGAGGGACAACAGCATGATGAAGACTTACAGCACAGGTTCCATGCATACATGGGTCCGATATACACTCGTTGGTATCATTCATGCAGTTGTAGCCAGTGTATCCTGGAACACACACACAGTTGTAGCCATTAGGTAGATTGTCACATGTAGCTCCATTCAAGCAAGGGTTTGAGCGACACATGTTCATGTCAACATCACAGTTGACACCCTAAACAGGTGTATGCAGTTGTTATGATTGTTAGATTGTTCAGTGTAAAATTCCATACTTGTACATTTTCTCTACAAATAACAGGAAGTGTACTGCATGCACTATACCTCGAAGTCAGTTGGGCAGTCGCAGCGGTACCCATTAACAAGGTCAGTACATGTTCCTCCATTCTCACAAGGACGAGGCAGACACTCATCAATCTCCATCTCACAGTTTCTTCCAAAGTACCCTGGCTGACAGGAGCAACTATAGTCATTAAACAGGTCCTGAAATAGAGGAACAGCAAGAAGTAAAGAGAAGCATAGCTACATAGAGCACATTTAAACAGGCAGTTCCTTTTTCCATTATGTAAAGAGTGGATAATGTAGAAAGCTACGTACTTCTAAAGTACACACACGGCTCTTTTGTATCTGGAATCATTGCCTGGGTACAAGAGTGATGTAAATTACCCGAGTACAGTATGGGCACATGCACCAAATTCATGAGCTTTTCAGCTCTTAAGTTACGTTTGGGTCATTGCTATCTGTCATAAGCATGCCTTCCAAGTATAGTATTTGTGATTGCAGTAGCTCTTCACTAGTAATGAATAACGGGTAACCACTACAGATCATGGATCATAACTTTTCCACATTTTTTTTTTACCCATACACTTGCACAATTCATCAGAGTCTACACACTACACACAGTAGTAATATGTCTCTAATACTGGAGAGGACAACTTCAGAGAGAAGACTTTTCTGTACATGGATAAGGCAAGAGCCCTGAGGTGGGCCTGAGAATTTCTGTTTCTTTTGTGTTTGTGTTACTGCATTGCATGCTGGCCACCCAATAATGTTACGCATGTATGAAATCATCCTGCATACAGAATTAGATATTTGGCATAAAAATATCTCATGCAAATAACTCTGACACCAATTTGCCATGTACTTCTGTACATGCAAATCAGTACATGCAATCATGTGTAACACCTGCTGCCTTACAATGCATGTTGCTCCATTTAGACACTGCTGTAATCTGCATTCATCTCTCTCAGACTGACATCTATCACCATCCCATCCAGTTGCACAACTACAACTGAAACCATTCACTAAATCCTGGAAAGAAATGCACAACATGTACCATCAACTCAGTAATATCTATCCCACATCATTAATAATATAATAATTTACACTCACAAAGCAAGTGCCGTTATTCTGACAAGGGTAGGAACTGCATTCATCAATCTCTGTTCCACATCGGTGCCCAGTCCATCCTGGTGCACAATCACACTGGTAACCATTCACCATGTCCTGGGACATAAAGGAGCAATATTCATGCTCAACAAGGGACAAGGGACATTGGTGCAAACAGTTTCCTTCATGAGCTCAACCGTATAATATATACCTGAAAACTTTATATTCTTGCAACCAGATCCACTGCGGATCACTTTCAGTATCACATCTGTGCATGATACTTAAAGCAATTCACCCTGGGTCTGGCTTGTGAGACACGAAACCTTCTGTGTGTGTATACTCACAGTGCAGTTGCCTCCATTCTCACAGGGGTAGGGGGAGCAGTCATTGTGGTTGGTTTCACACATAGTACCCTCAAATCCTTCAGCACATGAGCAGGTGAAGCCGTTCAACTGATCCTGTGATAACCAGTACACCATTGTTATAATATATGCTGTTAGGTTGTGTATGTTGTACAAAATGCAGCCCCAGAGTGAGTGGTATGGCTGAAAGGGCTTTGGTTCTACCAATATTTTTTGTAATATATCTAGCTATAATAGTTTAGTAATGAAAAAGTGCTTCAAAAGTCAAGGAATGTATGCCCACCTTCTTCTGCACATGTATAAACTCCTTCGTTGGATACACTTTACCTCAGAATGGCCTCAGAAGTAATCTCAGAACATTTAAAACAAATTCTTGGGGGTGGGGATACCAGACCTCTACTCTTGCATTTGTTTGAATATAGGCATGCACTCAGTACACTCTTTTATGGAAACATTTTTCACTCTTACTTCAGACCTGACATTTTAGTTTCTCCTTACGTTACATGTAGCTCCATTATCACACGGATTCAGGATACAGTCGTTGGTATCAATATCACAGTTCTGGCCCTCCCATCCAGCCACACAAGTACAGTTGTAGTCACTGACACCACCCTGTAAATTGTGCATGAAACAACTTCAAATTACTGTATGAAACTATGAATGAAAGAACTTCAAAGCGGATTCCAGTCAATTCTCAAAGATGTTGACAAGTGAGTGCTCACAATGCAGGTGGCTCCATTCTGGCAGGGACCTGAGAGACAGTTGATGTTGACACTGCAGTTGGGGCCAGTCCACCCAGGATCACACACACAACTGTAGCCAGCTACCTGATCCTGTTGGGAAAGTCATTAACCAGACTTGATGGTGAAACTGTAAAAGGACACTGTACTGAAGAATCAAGGTGGGGGTAATACAAACACAAAAGTATGATTACTGGTACATATGGCATTGTCAACCTTTTGTGGTTATAAAAACATATATCTTGGGTGTTTGATCTTGATTGTTTGTGCATGGTAACCTTTCTAGAATGAGTGCCAGTAGTCCGAATTCATCAAAACACAAATGTTACATGTACACAGCCTCATTCTCAGGCTTTTTTGTGAAATGAGACTATCAAATTACCATGCACTGTCCGTGCACACAGGGATCTCGTGCACAATCATTGATGTTATCTTCACAGATAGTGCCATTATAGCCTGGTGCACACTCACAACGGAAGCCGTCAATTTCATCCTGTGAAAGCAGATGATATGATCCTCTGACCATACAAGTATGATGGTAGAGTATAATATTTTACACAGATATGACCTGATGATGCTGGTTGATAGTATTGATGTACTTACATGGCAAGTTGCACCGTTCATGCATGGTTGCGAGATGCATTCATCTGTATCAGATTGACACTGATCACCAAAGTATCCAGATGGGCAGGTACACTGAAAGCCATTGACTTGATCCTGTAAACACAATATCACAGTAAGCCATTCTTCATAATTATTCACATATATATCAACTAACAATACTCCTTGACACATCCATAGGTTGAGCTTACAGTGCAATTCCCTCCATTCTGGCACGGGTTTGTACTGCATTCATTGATGTCAGTTTCACATCTGCTACCACTAAACCCAGCAACACAGAGACAGGTGTAGCTGCGGACACCATCCTATATGGCAGTACAAGAGAAATACAGCAGTAATACAACATAACTTGCTTGACACACGTTTCTAACAAGTGTGCAATTTCTCTTCTATAAACAAACAATAGTGTATAACCAAGTTCACAATACTGCACCTGACATGTTCCTCCATTCTGGCAGGTCACATTATTCAAAGCGCAGTCATCAATGTTGGTTTGACAATTGCTTCCTTCATATCCTTCCATACAGGTACATTGGTAGGAATTGAACTGATCCTAAAGTATTAACAATAAAATGATTTCTTGCTAGCTACTTATTGTGTGTATACCTAATCTAGTGGAGAGAGGCTATACAGTCTCATTCCCAGGGTCACCTGCTTAGTGAGGAGAGCCTGGGAACAGGACTAGAGAGATGATTGGAAGGGGGAGAACAGTTAGTTACCATACCCTCATACCAAGGCTCTCTCAGCCACTAACGGGACAAGGCTAAGTTTTTCATGCAGGGTGCTTCATTGCATGGCATGGGTGAAAGGTTAGAAAAGTGAGCTAAAGGAGTGTTTTAATCAAGGGCTATACATGGACTATACAACTTACAGTGCAGGTTGCTCCATTCTGGCATGGGTTGGAAGTACACTCATTTCTGTCTCTACTGCAGTTTGTTCCTTCCCACCCTGGTGGGCAGGTGCAAGTGTAGCCTCCAGATCCATCATTGCTACAAGTAGCACCATTCTGGCATGGTGTCTGACGCTCACAGGGCATCAAATCTGGGAAAGAGGAAGTGCATGCTCATAGTTTTGTGAGAGTAATCTGTCCTGCACATGCCAGGCAGATTCAACACATGCATGTGGGATATTTAAAGTGTAACAGTTACCAATCTGACAAGTAGCTCCTGAATATCCACTGCGGCAAATGCACTCATTAGGCACACGGCAATAACCTCCTACTGTGGCTGCATAAACAACAACGAAAAAGGTTTTGCCCATTCTGTCCTTCAGTGGGACTGCCTAGTGGGACACAGATTGATGGAAGATTCCCTGCACTTGTTCTGCAAACAGAACTCCAGAAAATCGTATATATTTTGAACTTAATTAAGGCATGTACTGCTTCTATATTGTACAGCACTGCATTGCACCCCTAATAATTATTACAAGTAAACTTTGATGAAGTACTATGCATAGGCACAACTAATTCCAATGCCCATGCATATACTTACAGCATCCTGAGGTAGGAACACACTGATCACAGAGTGTCCCCATCCACCCAGAGTTACACCTGCATGTAAATAAATTGTAGAGTATGAAACTGTAGGTTAGAAACTAACCAACCAATGAAGAGACTCACAAGCACTGGTTGGGAGTGTTACAGTATCCTCCAACTGAATGACAGCCACTGGTACAGACAGCTATAGCCAGACGGAGAACAAATGTGCTAAGTAAAACTTTGATCCTCGACAATATTCTGTAGCTTTGTTACCATGGTATTAGTATCAGTCTTAGAAACAACATAATACTACAAAAATCATATATAGCTTGTCCCGTACAGTTGCAAGGCAGTTCTCTCCTACATGTACTTGCTTTTTAACACAACTGCGAAATTCCAACAGTAATGTAACCCCCCCATTATACATATGTAGCCATACACTTGTGATTTTCTAAACACCAAAACTTACGTGTAAGGCAGTTTCCAGAGGGATTGGACCACCCAGTCCTGCAGATCTTCTCCCCATTGGACCCACAGGTGTAGTGTCCACTGCTACTGTCTGTACTCACACAGTATGTTCCACAATTACTGCCATAATAGTTACTTGTGCACCGGACTCTGAAACTGAGCTCTATCCTGGCATTTCCATGGTCTCCATAATAGTAGGCTGCAGATGTGAATACTGAGCTCGGGCTAATGGTGATGTCAACGTAAATATCATCCACATGGTCATCAGTGTTATCATCATCATCATAAACTTGGATGTAGAACTGAACAGCTCCCTATATATGGACAGAAACAAATTGCATGCAGTGGGTATGAGTATGAATGATCCCTGAACTTACAGGAGGACTACATAGCACCAAATACATATACTGATATCACAAGACTTGTTAGCAGGGCTTTGAATGTTGCTAATGATCAATTTCATAGAATTCCTAGCATGCTGATTTGCAGTCAAACCTAGTCTCAATGGATGAATAAAGTATAGCCTCAACCCATATTAAGTCTTTGTTATGTGTATGAATTCCATGTTGCTAGTGTGGTTACATCTACGTAGTTAGACACACGTCCAGATGAATAGCTAGAAGCAAGAGACGGTATAGCTAGTCATGCTACTAATGTTCATGCAACATAGGACAATCACAGACATTAATATAGACACAATGTGACACAATCCAGGTGCAGTGCATGATCATTAGCTAAGGTTTGAACAGTCAGAGGAAATTTTCAGGACCTGAAGGACAACTGCCACATGTGGTTCCACATAGTTTGCATGCATAAATAAATGTGATATAGCAACTAGTGGAACGTCATTACTAGTCATGTTTACATGTACCCTATGCATTGTTGGTATTTGCATTGCCAACCATCCAAATGCCAACAGTACATAGGACAAATGTAAACATAATGCACTTCACTAGTTTCTATTTCATCACATGTCTGTAGCTATGTTCCAAAACATGGGTTGGCATGTACACTCACAGTCATATTACTGTGTAGTCAACATGGACATTAACACTCACAGGCCAGACGCTTCCAGTGAATGTCATGGGGTTGGGAACTCCACTGGCTATGCTGGTAGAGCCAAAGCTGAAATCATCATCTCCCACCTCTCCAGTCATGTATCTCCCCAGTGGACAGTTGCCAGCGTTGTCATCGTGAGAGGTTCCAGTGTTTCGGAGACAGAATCGGAAATAGTTGTCACATTGACAGTGTGCACACCACCATGGTGTACAGTCGCTTCTAGTATACCGCTCACAGCAATAGCCAGCACTGTCCTTATGGTTGCTGTTTCTATAGGTGTGCGCTCTGATTTCAAATACATAGTTGCCTTCTGTAAGCTATGGGATCAAGAATCAGAACAACCTTCACTGATTACAACGTTAATCGCCATAAAATCTAAATCTGTGAAGTGAAACTAGGCCTACCATGACTCCCGGCACGTATTAGATCTGCATGAAGATTATAGTTGCTCGCTCAAAAGCTACTACAAACTTACAAACCGTTGCTCGTCTTGTGTGTGCATGTGGTGGCGCATGACCTACTCTAGAATCTAGACTCGATCGATGAGCGCACTCTGATTAGACACAGCGCTAACAGTGATTGCGCACGCAATGCTTGCGCATGCTCTACTCTAGATACTCACTCTGATTAGACACAGCGATAGCACTGTGGTCCACAGTAAGCGAAGGATCGTCATCATCGCTGCTTCTCTTGTCAACTGGCTCCTGCTTGCATGCGTGGGAGGGGCTGTGTAGCAAGTTGTTTTGATTACCGCATACCTTATATAGCCACACCCACTGTAACAGCTAAAAATCAATGTACAATTTGTTAATTTCACATTAATTTATGCACAAACTCATACCTACCTCCTCCACCCTCTCATTTTCTATACAAGGTGGACACATAGGCAGGATTTCGACTCAATAGTCCTGCTGTCCTTCCACCTCCTGTATAAATTGACTCTATTACACCCTACCATAGCTCTTCTTCGCTCTACTTGACTCTACATCACTCTCCAATGTTAACTCTAGATCTACTAGTGGTGTGCTCTACTATGGCTTTACTTAACTCTACTACACTCTACGTGACTCCACTATGGCTCTACTTAGCTCTACATGACTCTAAAGTTGCATGACTACTCCACTCTACTCTGAACTTTAGTAGACTCTACATAACTCAACTATGGCTCTACTATAGTTTACTATACTTGACTCTACTCCACTCTACCTGGATTGTGGGGGCCAAGGTGTATTAGAAAAGATGTGCGTTAGTTAGAACCTAAATACAGTACTAGTGCAACACACTGTGGGCTCAAATTGGAACTGCTTCCAACCTAAGGTATGATCACCATCAGCATGATATAGTATAATATATACTATAACATGGAGCCTGATTATTGGGGGGGGCAGGATTATTGGGGCTCTACTGATTTCTACGTGACTCTACTCAACTCTACCATGGATCTACTTTGTTCTTCTTAACTCTACTCTACTCTAGGATGACTTTACTCTACCCCACTCTACTATGACTCTATAGCTAGCTCTACTTAACCTTACTCCACTCTACGTTGGTTCTACCTGTGGCCACTTGACTCTACTTGAGTATATGTCACACTACCAGGGCTCTACCAGATTTTGTGACCCTACCCACTCTACTTTGACTCTACCTGGTTTTATTTTACTCTACACCACTCCACCATGGTTCTACCTTGTTGCAGTTCACTTTACTTATCAGTTCCATTTGACTTGACTCTACACCACTCTACCAAGTCTCTACCTACCTGAATCTACTTGACTCCACCCTACTCTACCATGGCTCTAACTGGTTTCACTTGGCTCTAGCTACCCCACTCTACCATGGCTTTACCTGGCTCTACCTTACTCTACATCTCCACCCTTCTTTTGTTTTACTCTCTCTAAATTGAGCAGAGCTGTGGAGTGAAGCTAGGCCTACCTTGACACACAGCCTGTAGTTAGGCCTACACAAATAGGCTACCTTGGTCAAAGGCTACATGATGTGTTTGTGCACTGCTACAAACACAAACAGGCAGTGGCCAATTGGCCTGCACTCTACTCTAGCAACTCAATTTGATTAGACACAGCGCTAACACTGTGACCCACAGTAAGCAAAGAATTATCTTCCTCGCTGCTGCTCTTGCCAACTGATTCGAATTCCTGCTTGCGTGTGTGGGAGGGACTGTGCAGTACACTACTGCGGCACTACTGCATACCTTTATAGCCACACTCGCAGGGCCAGTTTACCACATGCACAGTTGCACACAGAGTCATGCAGAGCTGACACATACTTCTCAACATGAGTTTTAAGTTTCATGTACATGGTACTTAATTTACCAGGTCTGAAAGTAGTAAAAATAATAACAAAGGTTTGCAATTCAGCTGCAATTTCACATTATTTTATGCACAAGTTCATGCCTCCTCCACCCTCTGACATGTCTTCTGCAAAGTGGAAACGTAGGTAGGATTTGGAGTCTGATATTCATAGTCCTGCTGTCCCTCCACCTGCAGTCCTCCCTTAAATGCAGGGATCACATCATACTCGTGTTCTTCAACCATTTCATATTCTTTCCCAAACATTGTTAAAGCCTCATATGCATTACACTGAGTGGTGGTGATGTCCGCAGTAGATGACTCAGCTGCACCACTCCATTTAGCCGGTTGTGTCCTATAAATATTATGGTGGATCACATGGTCAATATAGCTGTTAGATTCTTACCTCACATTGGAAATAAAGAGATGTTATAGGTGTTATGAGACAAAATAGAGGAGAATGTAAAGGCTGGCAGTTGCTGGAAATTGAACCCAGGACACTTACTTTGTGTAGACAGTGCTCTGCCACCGAGGTATGACAACCGGACTACCTGGACAACCTGGACAACCTGGACAACCTGCCAGCCTTATTTCCAGTAGGCCTCGTTCCCAGGCTCTCCCCTCGCCCCGACGAAAAATAAAAATGTTTTTATTTTTTATCGGGATGAGGGGAGAGCCTGGGAATGAGGCTATACTTCCAGTGTGAGGCAAGAATCTTAGCATTTAGAGTGAGAAAACCACTCAGCATGGGTTCTCTCGTGATGGAGAGAATTTTCCAGTCGACCCCTAATGGAGTTCCTATGGCACATACTGAGTAGTAGCCTCGTTCCCAGGCTCTTGTGCCACCCACGCACGAGAGCTTGGGAACGAGGCTAACTGAGTAGCTGGCATTTCAGTACCATCTGCCATGACAGTAAGGATTATGAGGGCTGGTGGTTGTCCAGTTGTCATAGCTCAGTGGCAGAGCACTGCCTGCACAAGCCAGGTGTCCTGGGTATGTATTGATGCTAACTACGAGAATGAGAAAATAACTTTAAGTAGCTATGAAGGAGTGGATACCTGAGTAGAGAGGCAAAATTATACTGCCGTAAAGGAAGTGCTATGTAATAATTAACAATCTCACAATCTTATTGGTTCCCACTACAATTTGAGAATAAGCACAAGAAATTCAAGTTCGTTCACCACACCATTTGTCACTGGGAGGAGCATGCAGGCTGGACATGAGATTATAAGTTCCCTGCTAGCTTACGGTTTGATTGTAAAGTTTAGCCCATGCCCGTGTGGTTCCAGCTGGACAAATGGTTGCATTGTCAGCATGTGTGGTCACCTACATGGTAATACATGTGTGTCTTTTAGCTATAAAATTTGCTGTATCAGCTTCTCACTCAGGCTTGCCCCAGGATGACGCAGCATCTCCCTATTAGTCATTCTAGGTCCTTTACCTCACATCCTGATCTGTGGAGTACTTTTGTTTACAATTCTTTGTCACAAGAACAGCAATGATGATGGCAGTCACAGCCAAAATGAATACCACCATCACAGCAACCACTCCACCAATAATGGCCGTGAGACTCCCTGGTGGACCAGTAGGGCCTGGAAAGTGATAAGCATCGCACACTAATAGCTTCAGGTTGTACAGTTAGCCATTGAATACATCGATATCCAAAAAGAGCATTTCACAAATGGCTCTCGATCACGGACGTATCCTAGCTGAATTTTTGCTTGCATTTTTGCATTGCCACTAATGTTGAGCTACACAAGTCTATATACATGCAGGACAAATTTCCAAAAAACAAAGCTTTTCTCTAACAACCAGACTTGGATGCCAATTAACAAAGTCTGTTGAACTGGAGTGATAGTTAACTACTACAAATCATGTATGTGCCATTGTCCACAGTACAGAGTTCTGGAAAGGTCTAGCCTTACTTGAAGTACGTACTAACCTCCAAGTTGGCCTGCCGCGGTAATGTCTATATCACAGTCTCTGCCAGAGTAACCTGTCTCACATATGCAGCTGTAGCTGTTGAACAAGTCCTATACAATAGAAATTGAAATGAACATCAGTGTACTTATGCATGTGTTAATATATGAGTGATACAGAAACATGAGTGTATGTGTACATGCATGTGAGGGACAACAGCATGATGAAGACTTACAGCACAGGTTCCGTGCATACATGGGTCTGATATACACTCGTTGGTGTAATTCATGCAGTTGTAGCCAGTGTATCCTGGAACACACACACAGCTGTAGTCATTAGGTAGATTGTCACATGTAGCTCCATTCAAGCAAGGGTTTGAGCGACACATGTTCATGTCAACATCACAGTTGACACCCTAAACAGATGTATGCAGTTGTCATGATTGTTAGATTGTTCAGTGTAAAATTCCATATTTGTACATTTTCTCTACAAGTAACAGGAAGTGTACTGTGTGCCCTATACCTCGAAGTCAGTTGGGCAGTCGCAGCGGTACCCATTAATGAGGTCAGTACATGTTCCTCCATTCTCACAGGGACGAGGCAGACACTCATCAATCTCCATCTCACAGTTCCTTCCAAAGTAGCCCGGCTGACAGGAGCAGAAGTAGTCATTAAATAGATCCTGAAATTGAAGAAAAAAGTTAAAAAAAGTAACAGAAGAGAAAGGTGCCCAAAGCACATAATAGTCTTGCTGTTCATTAAGGAAGTGTATGTATACCTAGTCTAGAGCGCCCACTCCCTACTTTTGGCCCAATTTCCTGTATAGGGTTAAAGTTTACTGAAATGAGCACCCACCCTGGAGTGAGCTTCACCTTGCTAATGAAGTGTACTTGTGGAGTTAGCAAAGCACTGCCTTGAGCGCTATGCATATCTGAGGTAAGAAACTTTGCATTACACGTCACGAGCTGTATATGTTGATCATGCAAGCAATGACGTATTTCCTTCCCCCCCCCTTTGAAGGTTATTACAAGGTTGCTTTGCATAGACAGACGTATAGCTAATGCAGTGCGGTCCACGAGCTACACCGCACACTCACAGTGACATGGTACGGTTCGCTGTTGTGTGCCATCAGGACTGCTGCTGGCTGCTCCGTTGTACATTATTATTTCTTGCTTCGAGGGCATGTAAAAATGACATGGGTGCTCTTTCGTGGTAAAATGCAGAAACACTTCAAAGAACGCCCACTCCCTTCTTGGCAGACTTGTAAGGTACTTTGCCCATGGGCACTCTTTCGTGAGACTACAGCACCTCTGTAAAACCAGATTGATTGTCTTAACGACGATGGTTACCCTGGTTGCAAGCTTGAGATAATTGTATAAGACAAATTAAGAGAAGACAGTTCCTTATTTCCCTCATTTGGAATGAGGAAAAGAGAAGGAAACAAGTCTTTTTACACAACTAGCCTCTAATACCACACGCTCATATAACCAGTTCAATAGGATAAACACTCGGCCAATCTGTTTCTTCAGTGATAAGCCCTAATCAGATAGCAGTGGATATGGGAAAGCTAGATTGGGTATTTATGATTAGAGGTACTTTAGCAATTGGGATTATTGCAACAATCAATGTGATGCTAAGGCAAAGAGAGCTATAGAAGAAGGAATCTTTACTCAGCCCTGGCATGCAATGTGGATAAAGAATGATCAGTTACTGCAGCTTATTGCTAGCCAGTTTGATGAGCAGAGGAACTGATCTTGACATTCCTATACATTAGCCCTGATGAGGTCAAAGTATTAAGTGCTTTGAAATTTAGGGCGGATTTGTAGTAGATTTATGGTACATAATAATTTTAGCAACCACCTAATCCAAAACTTTGTGATTTGTACAACTACTGTAAAATTGGGATATATACGCAATTTATTTGCTTATATTTATGGGGTGCTTATTTTTTGCGGGTGCCTATTATAAATACCCATACCAAAATAGGCACCCCACATAAAAAGGCACCTGTTACCACACAAACGAAGTGAATTGCTGATTCAGCTTTTTGAACTTAACGGCTAACATTCACTGGTATTTATCTCCGATTGTAAACAAGCTATCGATACGGGATAAAAGCTACAAGTAGGCAAGGCCTCTTGATAAAACATATCCAGGTACCTCTCCGGGATTTGTTATTTCCAAGTGCTTCACTTTGTTGGGCGGGTGCTGCCAATGATTGATCGAATGCCATCTGTATCTTGGGTTCTATAAAAGCTGTGAACATAGGACAAGAAATAGCAACTCTAGGCCGAATATACTAGTACGCGTCCCTACAACTGTACCTTGCAATAACATTACACATGTTTATTAGCACCCCATGAATATAAGCACCCCACAATTATAAGTACCCATTCGTCTGCTAATTTGAAAACAGGTACCAGTGCATAATATCTCACTTTTACGGTATTTACGCAACACCTGCTGCCTTACAATGCATGTTGCTCCATTTAGACACTGCTGTAATCTGCATTCATCCCTCTCAGACTGACATCTGTCACCATCCCATCCAGTTGCACAAATACAACTGAAACCATTCACCAAATCCTGGAATAAAAAAAATTTGATACCAGTAGATGAGTAATATCCACAGGATACTGTACTTAAAGAGTTATAAAACAAGTGTTTACTTGTATACAGCTACAAGCTATACCTGTTTCTACCATTGCAACATTCATTTACATTACCTCCAAGCACTACATATTTGCAATTTGCCATCATTGAGTATGTGCTCTATTTTAGTAACAAGTACAGTTACACTCACAAAGCAAGTGCCGTTATTCTGACAAGGGTAGGAACTGCATTCATCAATCTCTGTTCCACATCGGTCCCCAGTCCATCCTGGTGCACAATCACACTGGTAACCATTCACCATGTCCTGGGACATAAAGGAGCAATATACTATGGACCTTGTATGTAGCAAATTTGCCTATTCCCATAGCGCACAATACATTTCTTCCCACCAAGAGACATGGGGAAAACATCGATAAAAATCTACAGCAAAACCAAGGAGTTGGTGGCTACCTCAGAAAGCTCTTTCTGTTAACTGATGTACAGCACCTTACTGTACTGAGTGAGTATCTTTTCCTAGATATTTTCCAAGCTTTCTTGAGCAGTGCTCCAACACCATCTCCATAGAACACCATACAGTTCAAAGGGCATAACTTCATAATATGACTTTGATTAGTTATGAATAATTGCTGTGCAACTGTACACTAAATTTTGCGTTTCCATTACAAGTAATAATTTAAGCTTTGATGTCTTTCAACTGTGTAACAATTTGGAAAACTAATCACAACAATTCTTTATACCTACAAGCCATACCTATGGTTGTAGTAATTTTCGCGAGTACAAATTTTCGCGAAACAAGCCCAAATCCAGGTTTCAGAAATTTTCCCTGTTAGAGGTGATTGTTTCCACTCTCTGTCCTGCGCCGCCATCCAGTTTGTTTGTCTGTGCTTACATGGCACTTCAATTTCCCAATTGGCCTGACCAATGGCTGTCAAAGGCACACGCACTGACAGGCTCTTCTATTGGAGTTATGAGAGCTAGATAGTTTGAAGTAGTGCTGGATTGAAACGCGATTCTCTCTCCGTGCACATGGACGTGGGCAATGAAAATTTTGCGATTGCAAATGGCTCTTGATTCGCGAAAAACACAAAAATAAATCCCTTGCGAAAATTACCAACCGATACATATTTAGCTCACTGGAAGCTGTGATATTATTTTATCAAACTTACAATGCAGTTGCCTCCATTCTCACAGGGGTAGGGGAAGCAGTCATTGTGGTTGGTTTCACACATAGTACCCTCAAATCCTTCAGCACATGAGCAGGTGAAGCCATTCAACTGATCCTAAAATTGTTTAACGGATTAAAAATTTTATTTCACTGATAAAAGTTCGACAAACTATTATCATCTTATTATTTGTTTCTCCTTACGTTACACGTAGCTCCATTTTCACACGGATTCAGGACACAGTCGTTGGTATCAATATCACAGTTCTGGCCCTCCCATCCAGCCACACAAGTACAGTTGTAGTCACTGACACCACCCTGTAAATTGTGCATGAAATAAAAGCTTCAAATGGGCTCCAGTAAGTCTCAAAGATAATGTGCTCCACATGCAGTGAAAGTGAGTGCTCACAATGCAGGTGGCTCCATTCTGGCAGGGACCTGAGAGACAGTTGATGTTGACACTGCAGTGTGTGCCAGTCCACCCAGGATCACACACACAACTGTAGCCAGCTACCTGATCCTGTTGAAAAGATACACTTTTAACCACTTACTTTGAACCCAACAGAGTGAAGGTAAAAGAGGGGCTGAGCATTTTAGGAATATTCTCCTTGAGTGGGTGACTTTGCATAACATCTAAGCCTGTTTTATAAGGGAGATGTGTTGTTCATGCATGCAATGCATTGGAATATGGAGAGATAAAACAACAAAGAAAAGAAAAGCAACTGTTTTTAATGCATACTTGTTGTGTTTATCATTCAACTACAGTGAAAGCATTCAGTATGATAAGGCTACAGTGAAAGCATTCAGTATGATAATGCTTATCTACACATGTGAAACATACTGCTTGCTGGCAAACAAGGGCATATTTTACCATATATTTAGTCCCCCTAGGTTATATCTACTTCGTAGTCTGCATGCAGGCTTACATGTTCTAGCTGTTTTGAGATGTACATTGTAAATACATAATGTACACATTCAACACTCAACTTACCATGCACTGTCCATGCACACAGGGATCTAGTGCACAATCATTGATGTTGTGTTCACAGATGGTGCCATTATAGCCCAGTGCACACACACAATGGAAACCATTAACTTCATCCTGTAGAAACAGATAATACAGACCTCTGGGCATGATGGCAGAGCATGACATTCTACATGGATATGATTTGAAGATGCTCGTCAATATTCTTGTTGTAAACGTACATGGCAAGTTGCACTGTTCATGCATGGTTGTGAAGCACATTCATCTCTCTCAGATTGACACCGATCACCAAAGTATCCAGATGGGCAGATACACTGAAAGCCATTGACTTGATCCTGTTAACAAAGCATGAAGCAAAACAATCAGTTTAGGACTAGAAATAGTAAACCCTTCTCCACAGTAGAAAGTATTTATATGCAGATAATATAATTATATCAACTAGGAAACTCGTCACTGATGTATTTCCCTAGGCACGGTGCACACAGGTCCACAGGTTGAGCTTACAGTGCAATTCCCTCCATTCTGACACGGGTTTGGACTGCATTCATTGATGTTGGTTTCACATCTGCTCCCACTAAACCCAGCAACACAGAGGCAGGCATAGCTGCGAAGACCATCCTTCAAAACAGCAATATTAAAGATATCAGCTAAAATCATAATATTTACTGCATAATTTAGTTCACATTGCTATACCTGACATGTCCCTCCATTCTGGCAGGTCACATTATTCAAAGCACAGTCATCAATGTTAGTCTGGCAGTTGGTCCCTTCATATCCATTCACACAGGTACATTGGTAGGAGTTGAACTGATCCTTAAAACCGTTTCAGAAGAAAATACATTTCACAATACTGCTCTACTTATACATAATTTAGCTACAATCACTTACAGTGCAGGTTGCTCCGTTCTGGCATGGGTTGGAAGCACACTCATTTCTGTCTCTACCACAGTTTGTTCCTTCCCACCCTGGTGGGCAGGTGCAAGTGTAACCTCCAAATCCATCGTTGCTACAAGTAGCACCATTGCGGCATGGTGTCTGACGCTCACAGGGCATCAAATCTGGAAGAGATATGCATGATCTTTTGTGAAGTAATCTGTCCTGCAGATGCCAGCTAGGCAGATTCGCATGTGAAATATTTCTAAAGTGTAACAGTTACCAGTTTGACAAGTAGCTCCTGAATATCCACTGCGGCAAATGCACTCATTAGGCACACGGCAGTAACCCCCCACTGTGGCTGCATAAAGAAGCAAAAGAAAGCTAGTTTCGCCCATTCTGTTCTTCAAATTGTCTACAATGAGTTGGTACCTACAGACATGGTCTCTAGAAAATGACATGCATGCGTGCGTGCGTGCACATGCATGCATACTCTAAAAGAGATTATGTTGTTGTAACTAAACATTTGTTATTTTAGTTGCATCAATGAACAGTTGAAATGTGCAGAGATACTTTTGTGAGTTGGTTGTATTCCCTAGAGCACTGTAAATGTGCTTTCAATTCATGTTTTTTAATTACAAGTTGGTTGATGGAGATCTGAATCAGCTTTTCTTATTTTCTTTATGGAATGTGGACATTGTCAAACTAAAACTACTTCAAACTGAGTCCAGGGGTGATGACAGTAAATGACTCAAAGGGAGCTATTTCAGTTGTGCAAGTGAATAAGATGCTAGCTGCTGTGAGTTAGTGACAAATGTCACTTAGTAACATCTCCAAACTCTTAAGGCACAGATGTTTAGTGAATGCAAAATCCCCAGACTATGAACTACAAATATTCATTTACAGATGATACCACATATGTGCACTTGTCCCCTAGAGGCTTCAACTTTTATGTGTATCACATGCATCCTTCCAATGCCCATGCATCCTTCCAATGCCCATGCATATACTTACAGCATCCTGAGGTAGGAACACACTGATTACAGAGTGTTCCCGTCCACCCAGAGTTACACCTGCATGTAAAACAAAATTGTAGAGTATCAGACTGAATACAGCTCATTAAACTTCTAATCCAGAAAACACCAATGGAAGAGACTCACAAGCACTGGTTGGGAGTGTTACAGTATCCTCCAACTGAATGACAGCCACTGGTACAGATAGCTATAGCCAGAGGGAGAACAAGTGTGCTAAGTAAAACTTTGATCCTCGACAACATGCAAATTATAGTGCATGCATAGTATTCAGTCCCATGCAACATATATATGCAACATATGCAGTAAGATATATGCAGTAAGATATATGCAGTAAGATATATGCAGTAAGATATATGCAACATATGCAGTAAGATATATGCAACATATGCAGTAAGATAATCCTGTGCAGCTGCAGAGTAGTCTCAGGCATGCAGTTGTCTGCAATATATAGCACATGTTCCCTGTATGTGTATATAGTTGGCTCACAACTGTGATGATGGCATACAAGAAGTTTTTAGTGTATACACAATCTCACCATATAAAAGTGATTTTCTAAACACCAAAACTTACGTGTGAGACAGTTTCCAGAGGGATTGGACCACCCAGTCCTGCACCTCTTCTCCCCATTGGACCCACAGGTGTAGTGTCCACTGCTACTATCTGTACTCACACAGTATGTTCCACAATTACTGCCATAATAGTTACTTGTGCACCGAACTCTGAAACTGAGCTCTATCCTGGCATTTCCATGGTCTCCATAATAGTAGGCTGCAGATGTGAACACTGAGCTCGGGCTAATGGTGATGTCAACATAGATATCATCTACATGGTCATCAGCGTTAATATCATCATCATAAACTTGGATGTAGAACTGAACAGAGCCCTATGAATGTAGATAATAGATTTGTTATAGTTGGACCTGGTTGAAAGCCTATACTTGTCAACACTTTAAGTGATTCAGAATCAAGAAGCCCCAACTCAACATTATTAATTGAACTTTGTTACCTGCAATAATTTGTAATGATTTGAGCATGAGCAAGTAGGCCCTGGTGAATTATACCAGCAGCATAAGATAGTAAGGTAGCATACAGGAGCATAATACAGTGTTTTCAGCAAGCATAATAGTATACTTTTCTTCTTATACTCTCCATTGGGACTTGTTTGATGTCCATGTCACAAGAAACATAGGTCTAAATATGGCATTGTCAGCTTCACTAACTAGTTTGCTATCCAAAAATTCATTGGTGCTATACCGCAAGCAAACGCATGCTTTGGTTAGCGGATGGAGGTTACTTACCATTACATAATTGAGCATAATATGAGCATAATTTACCAAGGCCCATGAGCAAGTCTACAGGATGTAGTCTATTCAAGTTTACGTATGTCATAATACAGTGGACAATGCTATTGGTGTGTAACAGGCTAGTCTCGTACCCAGCCCATGTGGGCCTCCTGGCGAGAAATAGTCTGGTGAACCTTATTCCCCAAAAGTGGTAAGGACCAATGAGGTTGCGAGATTGGTAATTATTAGGTAGCACTTCCCTTACAACAGTAAAATTTTTATCTCTACTCCAGTAACCATACCTTTTGGGTTTGGCATAAATTGTTTTCTAGGTGACATTGTCGCAAAATTGTGCGCTAGCCCAAGAAATTCAACTTGGTTCACCAGACCATTTCTCCTTGTGAGAGAGTGGGGTCTGGGGACGAAACTATAGTAACAGGAATGAACAGCTATGCCAATGCAGTGATCCAAGTCAAAACAGATTTCAACCATCCAAGCAACCAAATGATACTAAGGAAGTTTGCATATAGCTGTTGTCCAGAAAAAAGTGCCCTAAGTTGCAGGTACATATACCACACAATTATTGGCTTTGTAAGTACAATAGCAAATGTTATCCCCAAAAAGCTCTGTTGAATTGTCCTTTGAAGCTCATTGCTGCTGTGCATACTATTGCACCATGCAAATAAATATATATCCAAAGTAACCAGAAACGTTTCATGTGCATGGACATTTAAATTGCCTCTAATTTAGACCTTTCTGTTTACTGATCTATACATGTATCGAATGGCCCACCATATAGGCTTGAAATGCTATATAACATCTGCAGTGTACAAGTGAGCAACCATCCCAAATATACACTTGCACAACCTGCAGAAAAATATAACTACAAAACCTAGCTATAGTTATCTATAGCATGTACCACTTTCTCAAGGTGCACCAGGGCACAAAGGAATGTTCACTGTCATGAATTTGGTGTCTATTAGCTACAAAATGTTTTGGTTTGTTAGTCTTACTTGAGTCATACACATCATGTGTCTTTCTAGTCATGTGTACTTGCTCCTAGCGACTAGTTTGTTGTAAGATATTTTAGTGTTACTTAGATGTATCACTAAAACTATCAAGCTGGTTGGCCACATCCAGTACCATGTGAGTCGAATGCTACAGGACAGCAACAGGAGTAGATTGACATTCAGTAAATGACCTTCTCTTTGACAAAGAGCAGGGATAAGTGTTAGCAGAGCAAGCATGTCGTCATTTCAAGTGTATGTCACTGCCAACCAGGTGTTGTAAGTTGCTTTTTTGAACACTTGGTTGTTGACATGTTTGATATCTCTGCTTGAGTACTGTAATGTCGGCCATAATCTTTGTTTTGCCTCTGAACCCCTCTGATCATGGTTGAAACAACAGGGAGTTAAGCTCTTGGTGCATGGCCTACTACACTATGCTTAATTCAGAGTCACTGTTGCTGGACAGACTGGAAACACTCCCATGTGGTATGCAGCAGGGTTTCTTCAGCTGCAATGTATCTTCTAATTCATTATAGGCCGTGTCTAGCTCACTGCAAAAACTACTTGGTTAAAACGACCACAAGTGCATGGTTACTGCAGTTCCAGGGTTCAATGAACAGGCAAGTAATAGTATTAGTAATAGAAATTCCAAAACACAAATATCATCCATCAATCTCACAATTCCATCTAGCTTCAAAGAGCTAGCACAGATACTTGTCTGCTAGCCAGTTCGTATGCATCCATCTGCTGACTATTGTTCAGTTCAGAACTGGATAATAGCCAGCAGATGGATGCATGTGAAGTGGCATTTGTTCATTATTTATACGTTGGCTAGCAGTCTCTGAAGCACTCATGGTCATTTTAATCAAGTAGTTTTTGCAGTGATATATATACATATAGAGTACCGTAATGAAAATTGAATTCTATAGGGACAATAACTCCTGACAGCAAACTCCAATTTAAATGCACCTAGTATTAGTAGATAGAGCATTAAAAGAGCTACAAAATGGCAACCATTACATTAGGCTGTATATTGCAGTTAGTGGTGCCAGCATCCCAATCATTGGCATACCAGGAACTTGTATGGTAACATGCAACAGATGCCCAATTGCCTTACATAGCACCTAGCAGTACGTACTGCATTAAAGCATGCATTGCCAAGTGTATGTATGAGCATCTACCAATATGATAGCCACCCTGTATACTCCACTATCGATGGTACAAGGCCTTTAAGGGCATACATTCAGTATTAAGTCTTACTCAACAACTATAAGGTGCTACAGAGTAAAGCATACACACTAAAAGTGGAATACAGCACATGCCCAAACACACTATTACTGTGTAGTCAACATGGACATTAAAAAAAAAAAACTCACAGGCCAGACGCTTCCAGTGAATGTCATGGGGTTGGGAACTCCACTGGCTATGCTGGTAGAGCCAAAGCTGAAGTCATCATCTCCCACCTCTCCAGTTGTGTATCTCCCGAGTGGACAGTTGCCAGCATTGTCATCGTGAGAGGTTCCAGTGTTTCGGAGACAGAATCGGAAATAGTTGTCACACTGACAGTGTGCACACCACCATGGTGTACAGTCGCTTCTAGTATACCGCTCACAGCAATAGCCAGCACTGTCCTTGTGGTTGCTGTTTCTGTAGGTGTGCGCTCTGATTTCAAATACATAGTTGCCTTCTGAAAGCTATGGGATCAAGAACCAGAACAACTATACATGCAAGCAAGCACAGCTGACTAGTCAAGTTTTTTAATGCATGAATTATACTGTATAAACTGTAGCTAGGTCTCATTAAGGTGAAAAAATTGTATGTGCAACTATGTAGCTAACAATTTCTGTCTTTAATACTAGCGAGATACAAACGTATTAATTTTTAGCATGAACTTGGATCGCTCGCCGGTGTTTGTTCATTCAGTCCGTTCTCTACCGTCTAGCGACTCACTCTGATTAGACACAGTGCTAGCACTGTGGCCCACAGTAAGCGAAGGATCGTCATCATCGTCGCTGCCGCTCGTCTGGTGTCGCCAATATTTGTTACGTTACATGTAGCGGACCCGCCCATCGCCTGTGCATCCCACAAAAATGTATGGTAGTCCAATCAGATTGCAGCGATGGCCTAGTCCCACGTTCGCAGGCCTCCCCCACAATTTGATCGTTGATGCAATCAACTACAGCCGGTACCAAACGGACCACAGGCTCGTTCCCGGACTTTACATGTATCTTCCGGGCCGGCGCCGGAAAAGGGAGTCTATGGTGCACTCCGACGTCGCGTCCGCAGCGGGACTGCCCGTGTTCCGCATTATGCCCACAATGTTTCCGCAGTCTTTCCGCACTATTTCCGCAGCATCTCCGCAGTGTTACCGCCTTGAAGCTTAGTCCCCGCACTGTTCCCGCGGTCTTTCCGCAGTCTTTCCGCACACTGCAAAAACTATACTTAGTTAAAACAACCTCTGAGTGGTTACTCCAGTTTCAGGGTTCACTGAACTGGTATCTACTAGCTATTAGGAGAATTCACAAACATATCACCATCCATTGTTCCCTAACAATTCCGTCACGCTTCATTAGGAAGCAAAAAATCTACCACAGACACTTGTCTGTGGTAGCTTCATGGAATTGTGAAGGGGTGATGGATAGTTATTGAACCAGATAATAGCCAGCAGATGGACCATAAGAAGTGGTATGCATGTGCATTAGCTAGCACACAAGTGTCGGTGCTATAGCTCTTAGCTTCTTAATAAAGCTTGATGGAATTGTGGAGAGGATGGTGGAATGGTGCCATGGTTACAGTGTGTAAATTCTTTTCATAGTATATATACTCACTAGTTCAATGAACCTTGAAACTGGAGTAACCACTCTGTGAGGTTACTTTAACCAAGCAGTTTTTTCAGTGCACCGTTCCCGCAGCCTTTCCGCATTGTTTCCGCAGTTCTATAGGATCTTTTTGAATTTCTTTCTAATCTACATCAATGATCTCTCTGAGATCAACCTCTGCCATAACTCTATATGCTGATGATGTCCTACTATATCGAACCATCAGTTCTCCTGAAGACTTTGTTACACTACAGGAAGACATCAACAAAGTAGGGAATTGGTCTAGTACTAACTATAATTAGATGGCCACGGCCCATGGACAAAGTTGAAACATTCAAATACCTTGGTGTTCTTTTGTCACATGACCTCTCCTGGGGTGAACATGTCCAGTCTACGTGTACCAAGGCTAAAAAGATTCTAGGGTTCCTCTACAGGCAATTCTATAACCATGCACCCGGTAATGCAATGCTTCAGCTGTATCTTTCTCTGGTTAGGCCCCATCTTGATTATGCTGCATCTATCTGGTCTCCTTACATGAAAAAGGACAAAACACTACTGGAGAACGTTCAGAAATTTGCTCTCCGTATGGCCACCAGAAGTTGGGATATCAGTTATCAAGATCTGCTAGAGCTTGTTGACCTTCCCACCCTAGAACACCGAAGATTGGAAGCTAGACTCTGTCTCTTATACAGAATCATATACAACCTGTGCTATTTTGATAGTAGTGTTTGTGCTCTGAGTACATTTTGTAGCCATCGTAGATTTCATCCCTTGCTTTTAGAACATTCTCACCCTTTTGCACATACCAACTCATATTTTTATTCATTTGTTCCACATACTATTACATTATGGAATAGTTTAAACCCTACAACTGTCACTGCTCCTTCACTTGCTACCTTTATAGAAATAGTTTAAACAGTTTGAACTACTCATTGTCTTTGTAGTTTTGTCTTGTCTTAACCTATCTGTTGTAGTTATCATTTTTGGGGGTCATGTCTTGTATTAGCAGCTTGCTATTTACGTGTATCCCTTGTCTATGTGACATAAAGTTTTATAAACAAAAAACAAAAAAAAAAAATGATGGGGTGTTGTAATTGTGGTGCTGCAACTTGAGATCGCATGCGGTTGTTGACAGATTACTTCCATATTCATGGGGCGTGACGGTCCTATCAGCTGAGGATATTCATTGGAGTGTTTACAGAGTTCATATAGCATTAGAAAAGGTATACAATTAAGTTGTGTGCATGGTCTTATGTGCCAACTGCATGCAACAGTCATGAGGATGATACCTACCGTATATGACCCACCAAGGCATAATATGGTACACCTAGTTAACTTCAAATGGATATATATGAGGCTATCATTTTCTGCATAGTGTTGAAAAGGCATTATGATATTGTCTGGCATTCACATCCACACACTACAGAAGCAGTTGTTTTTGTACTATAATAGCCTGGGTGTGTCGATACATTTCCATTTAGCTGAACCAAGAGTGCCGGCATGATGACATCTTATGACTGCATGTCTTCCATGCTATATATGCAGGAGCTGCTGAACATGCTGTGTGGGTACAAGCGGTGAAGAAAGCAACTCCACCTTTGATTCATCCCCATTTCAATGAACATGCCTCCATTGAAGTCCATGTCCTTATAAATTCAAACATGCATGTCCCCCTGCACATCAGTACACACTCCGACGTCGCGTCCGTAGCGGAAACGCAGTTGTTCCGCATTTTGTCCGCACTATGTCCGCACTACTCCCGTAGTCTTTCCGCACCGTTTCCGCAGCATCTCCGCAGTCTTTCCGCATTGTTCCCGCGGTGTCTCCGCACTGATGCCGCAGTACTTCCGCAGTCTTCTCTTAGTCAGGAACTGCAGTATAGCTACACAGCAGATCGTTTCTCTTGTTTAGGCAGGTTCATTTGAGTGAGAAGACTGTGGCCGAGACTCTGAGCGACCAAAGAGTGATGTATTCAGCTATGGTGTTGCTAGTTAGTATAATACCTTGTGTCATATAAACCTATGCATACTTCCACTAATAAATTCTGTAGTGTTTGCTTGGTATTTATGCATACTCACTGGTTATTTCTTTCAAGCAAGTGATGGAAATTATATGCAGTCAACATGATGACTGCATGCATGACTATCAACTCAGTTTATTCTTCGTTCTTTCATACCATGCATAATCACATATATCAACTTTACATCCATCATACACACTACTGTCCAGTTTGTTATACATCAATTAGTTGCCCCGAATGCTTCATATATAAAGCTTTTCATGATCAGTTTATTTACCAGTATCACGAACACAATTTTTAAGATTTCACTATGACATGCACGTACACTATGCTTTTTAATCAGCTGGTTTTGAGCAGGATACTTGTATACTCATGCATCTGGGGTCATAGAGAATTTCCTAAAGTTAAATCCATTCAAACTGCTGCGATGGGGTTTTTCCTTGGAGTTGGCACCTCATGTCCCAACACAGGCTTGTTTGGTGAGATGGGATGGGTCCCTCTCCAAGCTGAAATAAAGTTCTCTATTATCAAGTTCTGGCATAGGATTTGCTCTCTCCCTACACACAGACTACCCAATATAATTCATAGATGGAGTTCCCAAAAAGACCTTGGCAACTGGGCAGATAAAACCATAAAATTGTTCCCAGACATTAACCTCTCAAATTTCTCTAAGATGGATAGGAACTCCTTTCAAAAGGAAGCGTGGAATAGAATTTTGCAAGTGGAATATACTAAGTGGCTAGATAATCTCAACTCAATTGCTCCTAATTCTGAAAGTGGTGGAAGATTAGTCCTATACAGGTCTTAGCTACAAGCTGGAACCAGCCCCAGAAGAATATGTTGCCCGACCAACTTGTCTGTCCCTGTTTAGTCTGGCCTCTGGTACTCTAAATTCTGTGTAGTTTGTCCCCTGGTGTACCCTGAGAAGGGTTCCAGGGGAAGGCTTGTCAGTTCTGTGTACTCTGTCCCCTGGTGTACCCTGAGAGGGGTCCCAGGGGAAAGGCTTGTCTGTTTCTGTGTAATCTGTCCCCTGGTGTACCCTGAGAAGGGTCCCAGGGGAAGGCTTGTCTGTTTCTGTGTAGTCTGTCCCCTGGTGTACCCTGAGAAGGGTTCCAGGGGAAGACTTGTCAGTTTTGTGTAGTCTGTCCCCTGGTGTACCCTGAGAAGGGTCCCAGGGGAAGGCTTGTCTGTCTCTGTGTAGTGTGTCCCCTGGTGAACCCTGGGAAGGGTCCCAGGGGAAGGCTTGTCTGTTTCTGTGTATAGTCTGTCCCCTGGTGTACCCTGGGAAGGGTCCCAGGAGAAGGCTTGTCTGTTGCTGTGTAGTTTGTCCCCTGGTGTACCCTGAGAAGGGTCCCAGTGGAAGGCTTGTCTGTTTCTGTGTAGTCTGTCCCCTGGTGTATCCTGAGAAGGGTCCCAGGGGAAGACTTGTCACTTTTTGTGTAGTCTGTCCCCTGGTGTACCCTGGGAAGGGTCCCAGGGGAAGGCTTGTCTGTTTCTGTGTAATCTGTCCCCTGGTGAACCCTGGGAAGGGTCCCAGGGGAAGGCTTGTCTGTAGTCTGTCCCCTGGTGAACCCTGGGAAGGGTCCCAGGGGAAGGCATGTCTGTTTCTGTGTAGTCTGTCCCCTGGTGTACCCTGGGAAGGGTCCCAGGAGAAGGCTTGTCTGTTGCTGTGTAGTTTGTCCCCGGGTGTACCCTGAAAAGGGTCCCAGGGGAAGGCTTGTCTGTTTCTGTGTAGTCTGTCCCCTGGTGTACCCTGGGAAGGGTCCCAGGAGAAGGCTTGTCTGTTGCTGTGTAGTTTGTCCCCGGGTGTACCCTGAAAAGGGTCCCAGGGAAGGCTTGTCTGTTTCTGTGTAATCTGTCCCCTGGTGAACCCTGGGAAGGGTCCCAGGGGAAGGCTTGTCTGTTTCTGTGTAGTCTGTCCCCTGGTGTACCCTGAGAAGGGTCCCAGGGGAAGGCTTGTCTGTTTCTGTGTAGTCTGTCCCCTGGTGAACCCTGGGAAGGGTCCCAGGGGAAGGCTTGCCTGTTTCTGTGTAGTCTGTCCCCTGGTGTACCCTCGGAAGGGCCCCAGGGGAAGGCTTGCCTGTTTCTGTGTAGTCTGTCCCCTGGTGTACCCTGGGAAGGGTCCCAGGGGAAGGCTTGTCTGTTTCTGTGTAGTCTGTCCCCTGGTGTACCCTGAGAAGGGTCCCAGGGGAAGGCTTGTCTGTTTCTGTGTAGTCTGTCCCCTGGTGTACCCTCGGAAGGATCCCAGGGGAAGGCTTGCCTGTTTCTGTGTAGTCTGTCCCCTGGTGTACCCTCGGAAGGGTCCCAGGGGAAGGCTTGCCTGTTTCTGTGTAGTCTGTCCCCTGGTATACCCTGAGAAGGGTCCCAGGGGAAGGCTTGTCGGTTTCTGTGTAGTCTGTCTTTGGTGTTCAGAGAAGAGTACCCAATGGGGGGCTATTTCAGCCATTAAATACATTCTCTTCTTTCATCCATGCTCTCCCTGCCTTGACAGTATAATTAGCTACTCCCTCAACTTTCTTGGGTCCATTTTTTCTTTTTTATATACATATATACAACTTAGCTGCATTAATATTACTAACCATAAATGTACTATGATAAGTTTCTTTTTTGTACAACACTATCTGTGCTGCCGTCTTATGAGCCTAGCTGGCTTGCTGTCCTAGGGACAAGACGTATAAAAAAAATAATAATAAATAATAAAAAATACTGGGCCATCATAGGAGCCGCACTAGCCTCGTTCCCAGGCCCTGAACGAGGCTGCGGTACTACCCTAACTCTTCGGGCCTGGGAACGAGGCTAGTACCGCACTGTACTGCACCATAAATTTACGGTGAAAAAAATTCGTAACTCGTATATTTAGAAATACTATATAACAGTTTGCACGCAGCGAGGAGGCTGAAACAGACTTGAGCCAAGATGCCGCGTATAATGATAAAAGGTGGTGTTTGGAAAAACACAGAAGTAAGTTCGACTTGGACACCCACGAATATTTGCGTGTCTGTTTCGTATTTAGCTAGCAACCCACCTTTCTCACCTCGACGTACTAAGGGGGGTTGATACATGTACCATTGAGTTTGTACTGGAAAACAGGCATTGAGTTATAGCTAAACTGGCCAACACCCTACATACCATTAGTAGTAGTGCTATATACAGCCCTAACCCAACTCTCCCTTAGTGTCGTACTGTAAAAGCTTTAATTAAGGTGCCATTAAAAAATAATTACGATCCACAAAGGCACCTTGTTTGGAGCACAAAAAATTACTACGGACCCTTGGGGGCGCCTGTTTAGAGAGACACCTTCAAATTAGGGCGCAACTAGCACCTTTCCAATGAACTCGTGAAGTGTGTATGGCTACACTGGCAATGGTCGAACTGAAGTATGTTATACCAGGCTATCATCATTACAAGCACGTTTGGGGTCCCGAGATCATTGAAAGACTCCACAACAGTCAAAGAACTAGTAGTCTCGAAAGTCACACGAGTTGGGTGCAAAATCTCTCTAAATAGAAAGCACTCTTCAAGAAATATTTATGATGCCAAAGGGCACCCGCGATAGAGCGAGAAAAATTAGTTTCCTGTTGTAAGGGCGCTTTCATTAGAGAGGCGCCTTAATTAAAGCTTTTACCGTACCCGGACTAGTCTGGGAATGAGACTAACTATTGCTAGTCCACATATATTTGTGCAGAACTTACAGATGGTAATGTTTTGTCGCTAATGGATAGTAACACCCTAGAGTACACCCCCACCTGCCATTAGCAACATAAAGTTATCCTTGGAGTACTAGCCCTAACCATGTATAGCTTGTGGAGGATGAATCACTGCCAAAAATTCCCCCCCACCATCTGTAAACTATGGTTGCAAGTGAAACCACTATACTGTAGAAGGCTGAGGGACCATGTGACCTTTATACTGGTTTGGCCCAATTACTGTATTTGCCAGTGAACTAACGTTGGGTGGCCAGGAGAAAGGGAGGAAAGAAGGGACTGGGGAATATACATGTACTTACATGTTGTCGCCTACCGATTCTTCAAGGGTGGACCATATTTTTCAGCAAACATTTTGGTTCAGGGGACCAAAATTTTCCAGGACCAAAATTCTAGTGACAATACATGTACATACATACAGATACAGAAACAATCTCAGAATGTCTTGACTTTCTTTGTGTGTGTGTGTGCACTAGGATGAGATACTCAAAGCAGCAGTGATGAAATATGGCAAGAACCAGTGGGCAAGGATTGCCTCTCTCTTGCACAAGAAGAGCTCTAAGCAGTGCAAAGCAAGATGGTAAGATCCGTTGGTAGAGGGAGGGTAGAGGAGGTCGGACACAGTTGAACTTTACTAATTAAAATGGCTGAGGTCACACTAGTTGATCTTGGATATTGCAAGATGTAAAGCTTTTTAGCTTTGTCTATGACTGGCCCTAGCCTTGAATCTTGATTTGAAAACTGGGGCCCCCCCTCAGTAAAAGTCAAGAGAGCTAGACTGTTGAGATACGAAAAATCAATTAGTGTGACCTCAGCCATTTTAATTAGTAAAGTTCAACCGTGTCCGACCTCCTCTGGAGTACATGCTCCAGTGTGCACTGGGTGTCACAGACAGCCAAGTGCAGGAGAGTTGCTTGCACTTTGACTCCTGTATGAGGCTTGTTTTGGCCCACATTTGTACAGATCAGGTGAGACTACCTTCTGAAATGAAATCAGATGATGATTTTTTTTTTTGTTTTTTTTTTTGGACTCTTCCCTTGTTACCTACCAATTTCTTCTTAACATTCCAGATATACATGTAGTCTCGTTCCCAGCCTCTCACACCCCAGCTTTCATTGTGTGCAGTACTGTGTTCTTCCAAGTTTTGCAACATCCGGTTGCAAGAGCAAGAATCGTGCCAACCAATGAAATTACAGAATTTTGGCTCACACAGGAGTTGCAAGAACTTGGAAGAATGCAGTATGAAGGCTAGAGTGTGAGAGCTAGGCTGGGAACGAGGCTACCTCAGATGTTTTGAAGTGTATGTGTAACTCTCCCCAAAGTTTTAACACCTCTTACTGTGTATACATGTTACTGTGTATACTGCTCTACCTGGAGAGGAAATGAGCTCGTCTTGTAGCCTCCTTGATCTTAGTCTCGTGCCCAGACCCCACCCTCTCACGAGGAAAAGGGTCTGGTGACCATTGAGCGATTTCTTGGTTGTGCCGAGTCAGCAAAATGCCATCAGTCATGTGACTTGAGTAGCGCAACAGAGGCGAGGGTGGGGTCTGGGCACGAGACTACAAATAGGTTGGTCGGTCGAGCACATGGTTGCATGACGTAGCGCTATTTCATTGGGTTGTTCAGTATCAAGACTGCTGACTCGGCACAACCAAGAAATTGCTCAATGTTTACCAGACCCTTTTCCTCGTGAGAGGGTGGGGTCTGGGCACAAGACTACCTTGATCTAGTTTCTTGTTAGATTCCTAACTGTGCACCCATTGTCTCCACTGCATGATTATGATGGTGCTTCTGCACTTGGTACACATGCTTGCTTCATAATGGCTGGAAGCATGACTAATAATGTTATTGTGTACTATATTCTGTGCCTCCCTCCTCGTTCTCATAGGTATGAATGGCTGGATCCAAGTATCAAGAAGGTCTGTTGTTACCAATGTGATCACACACGGTGATGGCACTATGCTTTTCACTAGATTGCACGGTACTGATTCACATCCTCCATGCCTTTCCCATTTCCTTCTCCTCTTTCTTTTCCCCTCTGTTGCCTTCCTCCTTCCTGTCTCTCCCATCCCACTTCCTCCTCCCCTCCCCCACACCTTCCTTTTTCCTCCATCTCCCTTCTTCCTGTCTGTCTCCCTTTTCATCATCTTCCACCTTCATTTCCCCCTCCCCCTATGTGTGCTTCTTCCTATATACAGACAGAGTGGAGCCGTGAGGAGGAGGAAAAGTTACTGCATCTCGCAAAGTTGATGCCCTGCCAGTGGCGGACTATTGCACCCATCATAGGGCGTACCCCCGCCCAGTGTCTAGAACACTATGAAATGCTGCTGTGAGTCTCCAGAAATACAGCATCAGTTCATGTACAGTCAATACGGTATTTACATGTAGTGTAGCCCTGTTTGTGGGATACCAAGCCTTCTAGTAGTCCACTTGGGTAAGTGAGCTGAAACTCAGAATACCAACAAACTTCTAGCGGGAAGATGTTTTATGGGATGAGCCTGGGTGAATAGTAGTACAGTTTGTGTGAGTGAGTAGTAATCCTCACAAGAAGTAATAACGCAGCCGTTTGTCCAGCCTGGGGAAGCTAAAGTGCTCCACTCAAACCATGAAGGACACTTGATATTTGTAGCCACATTCCCAGGCCCCGCCCAGATTCCCGGTGCAGCGATTTTTTGTTTGCATGTGGAGAAAGCCTGTGAATGAGGCAATGATATTTGTATACTTGTGCATAGAAACGTATGTACATGTACATGTACCTGCAGTATGGATAAGGCCAGCCATCTGACTGCATTTTGTGCATAAGATACCAGTCCCCATTTCCCGGTCAACCCAGTGCAGCTGATGAGGCCTGGTATTGGTCGAAACGTGTCCTGCGCAGTGGGTGACTTTGCATAACATCTAGGCCTATTTTTCTTCAGGGAGATGTGGTTCATTGATAATGTACAATGAACAGACAAGAACAAATATGAAGCCCACTCAGATACTTTCCCCCATGAACTGACAGCGTTTCCTTTTTCCCAATTATGGTATTTATGCTCTGCCCACATTTTAATCACAGACAAATCTTATTGTTCAGTTTGTCAGACCATCAACTAATGTATGCTCTTGTGTGCACAGGAACAAAGCTCAGCAGAAGGAGGGAGACGAGGGGGATGACCCTCGCAAACTCCGACCAGGAGAAATTGACCCCAACCCTGAGACCAAACCTGCCAGACCTGACCCTGTTGACATGGATGAAGACGGTGAGCTCAGCACAGAGAAATTTATGGGAAAGTTTCATGAAATATAATACCATTATGGTGGTACCACAATGCCCACTGGCAGAAGTCCTCTGTTTACTACAGGACAGTACATTAGTAATTACTACAGAAAGCCTGTTTACTACAGAAGGCCTGTTTACTAAATGTAATTTCGTACTAGCCTCGTTCCCAGGCCCCGCCCAGCTTTCCGTCACTTGTACATGTAGTACGGAAAAGCAGGAGAGGGCCTGGTATCTTTTCTCACGTGAGTGATGTCAGGATAGAAAGGATGGTAGAAAGGGTTTAATTGTGCGTGGGCGCACTGGGCCCAGAACAGCAAAAAGAGCCAAGGTACCAGGTAACTTACCACATGTATCTAGCTAGCGGGAGGCGACTGTCGTACACACCAAGCGTTGAGCGTGTAGTCGGTTGAACAATACGCGAAACATAGCTGTAGTTCTGCAAATTTTCGCCATTTTCCAATTACGTCATGCTCACGTGAGAAAAGATACCAAGCTCTCCCCGCTTTTCTGTACTGAAAGCGACGGAAAGCTGGGCGGGGCCTGGGAACGAGGCTACATTTGTATATTGTGAGTATTTTAGTTTTGTAGTCCTATACATTTACTTATCTTTGACAACATTGTACGTATTATATCCCTATCTCCCCTCTCCCAACTTCTTTCTTCAGAGAAGGAGATGTTGGCGGAGGCAAGGGCCAGACTGGCCAACACCCAGGGCAAGAAGGCCAAGAGGAAGGCCCGGGAGAAACAGATGGAGGAAGCGAGGAGGCTGGCATCACTGCAGAAGAGGAGGGAGCTACGGGCAGCTGGCATTGCGTGAGTTGTGCATGGAAGTTGTGGAGGGAAAGGAGAGAGTGATAGCTGAGCTAGTTGTGTCGTAGGGACAGTTACGATGAGGGATACCATTGATAATGGTGGCTAGTTTGTTAGAACAAGTAGCCATGTGACACACAGTATGGTTCAATGTTGGAACTGTTCCTATCATCTTATGTGCATGTCACCAACTATGGTTCTTGAACAGCTGCAATCATGCACATGAATTGTCAGGAAGAGAGACTTCAGACCCAGAAACATATCCGAGGTTAAACAGCATTGAACAAGTGGTGCAGCTGTTACATGCATAAACGTTTAAGTACTTTGATTGTCTCGAAACATCGATAAACAGTGTGTACATGTACTGTGCTTCCATAGTAAGAATTTCACACTGTTTTCTGAAGAACATTCACACTGTAGAAACGACCGGAGTACAAAAACAGAATGTAATGGCACCTCGTCACAGATGTGATGATCAAGCAAGGCTTGTTTGTCATACCAACAATACTTTTCAGCTACTTCATTCAGTGTAACAGCTACTCTTCGATTACACATGTACATGTACATATATGTATGATAGAATCAAGTACATGTACATGTATGTGGCGCTGTGTGTAATGCTGCACTTCACCACCCACAGAGTGTCACGTTACAAACGCAAGAGAAAACGTGGACTGGACTATTATACGGAGATCCCCTTTGAGAAACGTCCTGCTCCCGGGTTCTATGACCCCTCTGAGGATGCAGTGGATGAGATACCTACAAACTTTCAGCGACTGAGGCAGCAGGATGTTCAAGGGGAGAGGAGGGACGATATTGAGAGGGTGAGAGGGAAGGGAGGAAGGGAGAGATGGGAAGTAGGGACGATATTGAGAGGGTGTGATGGGGAGATGGGGAGATGGGGAGATGGGGAGATGGGGATTGGAAAAGAGGAGAGGGGATGATGTTGAGAGGGAAGTGGGAAGGGGGGAAGTAGGGATGGGAAGGGAGAAAAGGGAGGTAGAATGACATTAAGAGGAAGAATACAAAATAGTGGGAGAAGGCAGGAAGGGGGGATGGAAAGAGGGAAGAGTGAGAGAAGAGGAGTAGCTAAAAGGGAACACAGGGAGAGGGTGGAGATGGGAGAGGAGAGGAGGAGGGAAAGGAGCAAGGTAAGGGACAGGAAGAATGGAGGGTGACGTGTTAGTGAGTAGAAGTACTTGATGTTTAGCACTGAGTCTACTGTTCTCTTGCATACAGCGAGAGCGGCAGAAGGATCGTGAGAAACAGCGGCAGAAGAAGGAGAATGACCTTCCTAGTGCCGTGATGCAGATGAACAAGTATGCACACATGAAACATCACATAATGAAACTGTATAAGTATTTATGACCTCATTCCCAGGCCATGTGGGGCCTTGGAATGAGACTAGTGTGTTTACTATCACTACCATATGTACATTAGGAGTACCATGAAGCCACATCTCATGTTGTGTGTTCCCTCACCCTTCCCACATCTCCCCCTCCCCTCTTCTCTCCCCCTCCCCTCTTCTCTCCCCCTCCCCTCTTCCCTCCCCCTCCCACCCTCTCAGGGTGAACAACCCAGAGACTATTAAGAAGAGAAGCAAGCTTGTGCTACCAGCTCCACAGATTTCAGATGCAGAGCTTGAAGAGGTATACACTCTAGAGTACCATTATATTGTTACATTGTTGGGGCGAGCCTGAGCGAGCCCCACACTAGCGTGACTGCATTGCGCACGTGCATGTGTATGCTTGCTTGCTTGCTTGTTTGCTTGCTTGTTTGCTTGCGGCCATATACCGTAAATTTTAAATGAGTGTATTTAAATATTTCACGAAGACTGAACGTCCTTCGTGCACAGCCTACTGTCGGTACCGCGGTGAAGGGCCACAGCCAGGCCCAGCGTCGGCGTGCAAGAAACCCGGAGCGAAGACGGCTCAAGTTAGCGCACGTATGGCAACTGCGGACCATGACAGACAAGGGCTGCCCACAGACGGTACAAATTACGGCAGTAGTTGAGTTCGGGCCATGCATAATCGATACTCATAAGCGCCAGAAATTCAGCTCATAACTTCAGTGTGAAGTTTAGTCCAAGCATGTGTGTAGCGGTAGTAGCTTCTTTAACCGGAGATGTATGATCATCTATATCTGGTGAGAACTATAGCTACTGCTTGGCTACATGAAGTTTTGCTTACCACGCCCATGGAACAGCAGACATGCAGTGACGAATCCTGCTGTTATAACAGTGCATGGTTTGTGTGCCATGACAAACCATTAAATCAGCAATGCATTGCTCGCTCAGGCTCGCCCCACGATGATGCATGAATCATCTTACTAGTATAGCATATTACTCAGACCGAAGGACTTGGATGTATGTATGTGTACCACCTGTATGGATGATGGTTTCTTCCTCAGGTGGTGAAACTCGGCCTTGCTTCAGAGGAGACTCGCTCAGAGGACGACAGTGGTTCTGCCTCACAGCAGCTGCTGGCAAACTACTCCATGACACCTGGTGCCACCCCTGCCGTCCTCCGCACCCCTCGTACCCCTGCTAATGAGGATACCATTCTCCAGGAGGCCCAAAATCTTATCGCCTTGCAGAATGTTCAGACACCTCTGAAAGGAGGAGAAAATGTACCACTCCACGAGACCAGCTTTGAGGGTATCACTCCCAGGAAGCAGGCAGTCCAGACCCCTAATGTGGTACTTGGGACGCCTTTTCGTACTCCAAGTCAGGCTGGTCCTGGTACCACTCCAAGGCAGTTAATGCAGAGTCCTCACAACGCTGGTGGACCTGGCGTAGCTGCTGCATTTGGTGGAATGACGCCCGGACAGACACCAGTTCGGGACCAACTCAGCATCAACCCTGATGACGTTTTGAGTGAAGGTTTCGAGAGTGTGAAGTCGGCTAAACAACAGCAGTTCGAGATTAGGTCTCAGCTACGAGCTGGATTGAGCAGTCTCCCAGCTCCAAGGAATGACTTTGAGATTGTGGTGCCCGAGGAGGATGCAGTCACCCCGGACGCAATGATGGACCAGGATGCTAGCTTTGTAGAGGATGCAGCAGAGATTGATGAGAGGAGGGAGAGGAAGAGGAGAGAAGAAGGTGGGTTGGCCTTACTCGCGCTCACGCAGTATGCTAATTGTTAACTATAAGATCATGTGACAGTCTGAGCTGAAATCTGGATAATCGAGTTTCCGGTTAAATGATATCGAGTTTCTGCTGTGTTACATGTCGCAAGTATCAAACGTACAGTGTAACTGTTATGCAACACAACCTGCGTGAGCGCGAGTGAGATACTCTTACTATGCTTTCCAAAGGGCAAGACAGGCCTGTCACTGGGCCTCCAAAGGTGAAGAAACGACAAGTTGTGCTCAATCTTGACACTAAGGCAGAGATCTATGCAAAGTTGCAACAATGGTGCATTGATGATTCATTATCTGGATATTTCGCTGTCCAGATTGGGGTCGGTCCTGGTGGATCCGGATAATCAAGTTTCTACTGTACTAGCTGACTACATGTATTTTAATGCTGCAGCACATTAGTATCTGCATTTCCTTCCTTCACTCCTACCTTCCCATATCTTCCCGACTCTCACCACATATCCTTTTTCAATATCCCTTCACCTACTGCACAATACATCCCACCCACTTACTCACAGAGGAGCGAGAATGGAGGCGCCAGTCCCAGCCAGTACAGAGGGACCTCCCTCGCCCACAGGATGTCAACACTGCCATTCTGAGGGGAGCCCCCCACAAGGACCAGAAACACAGGGCTCTCTATGAGGTTATAGTCCCCCCCTCCCCTTCTCCACACACACACACACACAACACACACATAACACACACACACACACACACACACACACACACACACACACACACACACACACACACACACAACACACACACACAACACACACACACACACACACACACACACACACACACACACACACACACACACACACACACACACATAACAACTAGTCTCTAAAGCAGTGACATTTGCATGTTTATTTACCACAGGTACATGTGTACCTTTACACTTCATACACCACATACATGTAGGGCTAATTAGCTCTTACAGTCCTCCCTGGCCCCCTTTTCATTAGTAATCAATATGCAATAAAACCACATTTGGATATACATGTATACGCCTGTACATGTACATACTCTTGATGTGGTTTCTAATTAAAGCCTACTGCTACTGGCCTGTCCTCACCTCAAAGGAATCTTCACACATGTATGTTGTATAGTAGTCACTGCTAACATACATGTACATTTGTGTTAGTATGCACGCGTGCATGCTTACTCAACGCACACACGCATGCTTACTGAACACACACACACATGCATACTGAACACACACACACACACACAACACATTTTAGGCAGAGGAGGTGATCAAGCAGGAGATGCTGGTGATGCTTCGACATGATCTGGTCCACCATCCTCCCCCAACTGGCCAGATCAGCAAGCCAGCTCTCACCAAAGTCAAGGCCGACCTCAAGGCCAACCCACTGAAGGTGTTCACCGAGGAGGAAATGGACATGGTATGTATTGACTGATCTATCATGCAAGACCTGTGATTATACCAAACACCAATGTGTCACTACTACATGTACATGCACTTGTATAGCAGATACTGATATGCTTGTTTGGAAAGTGGTAAATGTATGTACAGTGTACAAATTCATCCTAACATACATTTCGACCCGATGTTTGAAGCACTTTATTGCTGACCTTCCATTGATGAAGAAGCTCATACACACATTGTTAGATGCATCAGATATCGCACTTTATTGTTGACCTTCCATTGATGAAGAAGCTCATACACACATTGTTAGATGCATCAGATATCGCACTTTATTGCTGACCTTCCATAAAGGGCAGGACTCATTATGTGTCATGTATGAACCACATACATGTATGAGCCTTGCACTTATGGAAGCTCAGCAATAAAGTGCTTTGAACGCAGTTATGCAAGCAGAATAACGCTGATTTCTATGCAGGAATGCAACGCATGTAATACTTTATAACACAGAACTTATTACCAAATTTGTGTTACGTATTGCCGACATGTGATTGCGGTACCTCCATACTCTGTTCTCTTTTTGGAAACTTGGACTCAATTGATAACACCCAAGTTTTGCACCTCATTTCAGTGAAACATCCATGATTGTATGTTCAAACATCTGTATGTGTGTGTGTGTGTGTTGCTACAGGCACACCAACTGTTGGAGAGGGAGATGCAGGTGGTGAAGGAGGGGATGGGACACAAGGAACTCACACCAGCAGAGTACGGCTCCATTTGGGAGGAGTGCTACCAAGAGGTGCTGTACATACCCTCCCAGAACCGCTACACCTGGGCCTCAAGGGCATCCAACAAGGACCGGCTGGAATCCATGGAGCGGCAACTGCAGACCAACCGCCAGCTCATGACCAGGCAGGCAAAGAAAGCAGCCAAACTTGAAAAGAAGCTGAAGGTCCTCACAGGAGGATACCAGGTATGCAGATACACATTGTTAGCAAGTACCCATTCCCAGATTTCATACTTGTAATTGTAGTATGTCTAGAAGTATAGAAGTGTTTTTATTTATTGACGCCTCTCTGTTCTCTCCTCTTTCTCTTCTAGTCCCGTGGAACTGCACTCTCTAAGCAGGTTGGAGACCTTCATGAGCAGACTGAACAGACCTTTGTGGAACTGGAGACATTCAAACGACTACAGGAGCTAGAAGAAATGGCCATCCCTAAAAGGCTTGAGGTGTGTGAATATTGATTCATCTAACAATGCAAACATAGGATTGCTCTGTCACTCTGAAGATAACCATTACCTTTATGTCTTTATTCCTTACCAAAGTAATGCTGCTACACACTGTGGTTGAGAGCACCTTTTTATAGCTAATAGTACGCAGTGTATAGCCTCGTTCCCAGGCCTCCCCCGTTTTTGTTCTTCAGTTTGAGTTCAGTATAATACGCAGAAGCGGAAGAGCGGCGAAAACAGGAAAGGCCTGGGAACACTTATCACGTGAATGACATCAGGTGGACATGGGGGGGGGGGGAGGGGTCCGCATTTATAACATAGTAGACTTCATCTTCGAGCACTCCGTCACTAGGCAAGACCCTAGACGTTCACACAAGATCATGAGTACTCCGCTTGACCAGTAAGAAACTCGCTCTCAGGTTTATTATGTACTTGTAGTCGGGCACCGCCGTCCACCTGACTTCATTCACGTGATAAGTGTTCCAAGGCCTTCCCCATTTGCCGCTCTTCCACTTCTGTGTATTATACTGAATGCAAACCGAAGAACAAAAATGGGGGAAGCCTGGGAATGAGGCTATGCAGTATATACTGGGAGGGTGATGATCAACATGGGACAAGCATGAGCAAGCTACATGTGTACTTGTAACTGTAATTGCAAGTATTTGTGATAAGAAGAGCTCCAATCAGATTTAAGCATGTGTACATAATTATATGCTAATATCTTCCCTCTCTGTAGCATCTGAAGGAGGAGGTGCAGCGTCAGACAGAGAGGGAGAATGAGCTGCAGATCTGTTATGCCCACCTTGTACATGCCAGGTCCTCCCTCCTCCAACAGCTGGCAGAGACACAGCAGGCCACCACCAATCACACCACTTAGAATACTACAATTAATGACTGAATAGCATAGGTTTTGTTAAATCACCATGCACAAAGTTTTCTGTACACTGCATTTGATATTGGGTACATGTAACTGCCTGGCTGTCTTGACCAAAGTTAACCAGAAACCCTATAAATTGTTTTGGCAACCAAGTGGATCTGCTATGTATGGTGTCTAATAAGCACAAAATACAATTGTTCTCCCAAATGATCTGGGTATGTAGCTGAAAGTACAGAATAACAGTTATTGATGCACGACTTGGATAGTGTCACTGTAGTCTTGTACTTGGTCCATTTACAATCAAGTACAGCATAATTGGGTGCTTAGGCCACGGTAAGTAAATTCTTTGTTTCTCAGGTAAAACCTTCCCTACTTTAGAGGCGAGCAGCTTTTTTTTTATTTTTATAATTATGTAACTGCACGATGAGTGGGGAAAATGTTGACAGCACAGTTAGTCTTACCACCTAAGCATAGCCAGTCACTTGCTCTGATGCATCTTAGCCCACCCATTTTACTACAGGGTCATTCCATATCAAATCAACACAAAACCCACCATGACCCTCACGAATTAGGATGAAACTTGGTTATTACACAGTGCATGTCGAGACCTTTACCCACAGTGAGTTTCAGCCCCATAATTATGTTGTATGGCTTCAGTTAGAACCAGACAAAGTCAACCATAACTGAGCATGAGTAACATTATGTCCTACAATTTGCACCACTTGTAGCTCAAAAATTCCCTTTCATTTGGAATAATTAACAAGTATATCCATTAAAGTTCAGGTCAAAGGTCATCCTAGTGTACTTTGACCTTTGCTCTCTCGAAAATGGATGTTTTGATGTGAATCAATCTCTTACCAAATGTTCTTCAGGTGCTTCTCTTCAAAATAGGTTTTGGGACTGCCATGGGATTCGGAGACACATTGTACTTGACAGAATGTAATGGCAGTTAGGAGAGATGTGCAGCTAATCAACCAACCCTGCATTTTGATTAGTATGACCTTCATAAGATGACGTGACAAAATAGCCATGATTATGTGGCCAATGCAGGATGGCCAAGCAGTATATAGTTATCATCCTTTCGTGAGCTGATGTTAGCAGCCAGTGCAAAACAGAAGGCTAGCCAAAGCACCAGAACATGTAGGAGAGAAGTATGCTAACACCAGCCACACTGATACTGGCCACGACTATTGCAGTACTGTTAAACATCAGTCGGACATTTTACTCGAACTAGAGCTAGGAAAAAGTAATAGTTATCCACAGAATCTGGTTCCATCATTGCAAGTTCACTGGAAGATACAAGTACAAACGTGGTCTTCAATCTTTTGGCAAAATTCAGTGTGTCAATACACTCGGTATCATTTCAATATTGTATGCGTTTGCAACAAGTAAAGGTATAATTATAGTATCTTTTTGTTCTACTTTTCTAAGTGTAACACAGCTTATAATCCAATCATGTTACATGGCCTATGTAGAGCTATATGAAAGAACACAGACGGTAAGTTCAACTGTAAATTACATAGTGTTGTGTCCTAATAATAATATTAGCTACAAAGGATTATAGTCACATGTTATTAATTTTAGGTGAAAAACAAGAGTAAGAGTCTGTTTTAAAAAAATACAGTAACTTGAGGTAATAGTAGCCTCTTTCCCAGAGGCTGGGAATGAGGCTAAGGTAGTACAGCACAACGTAAATGTTTATGCATAAAATTTATCATTCAGAAGCTCAATTAGTAAGTCAACATTAATCTTTACTCTTTCAAACATCTTCATAATTGACAATCCTTCATACTGTAGCTGTAACAAGTCCTGTGTAATAATATTATATGAGCATTACAAAATTATTAGCCATGTTTTCAGGCCACCACTCAGCTTTTCGTCGCTATTTCTGTACTCCAAGCAGTGGAAAGCTGCATGTGGGCCCAGAAAGAAGGCTAACTAGGTATATGCATACACATAATGTGCAGAGCATGTGAAAAAGCTTAGTGTTATGGTGGGAAAATAGTGAAGTGCTGGCAGAGATGAACTCGAGGAGATAGCGGCAAGCTCACCTTTGTTGAGGAGTCTCCATATTATACAAAGATGCTGGGCTGCCATTTGCCTTTCCTGCTCTTACTTATGAAAAGTGTATCATTCTGCTACTAGCACGCAAGTCTTCCATTGTCCTACCATCATTTCTCTACCATACAGTAAGTTAGCCTTAGTTTCTCACCCTAGCTTGTTGTCACAAAGAGTGTACATGGGCAGGGTATGCCAACTAAGTGTAAAACTAATCTACTACTCGTTATGAATGGACATACACACAAGCACAACCTCAGACCTTGCACAATTATATGCCTCATGCTAAGGCATTCAGCAACAAACTATTGAGTATCCATACCAGTACCTGAAATACAAGCTCCACTTTTTCAATCTTATGACCAGGGAACGTCGCACTAACTTCAAATACACACACATCAATAGATGAGATTGTAAAGGCCACTTTGCGAAACCTAGTTAGGGAGAAAATGAAAATGGACAGGTGAATACCTTGCACACATACATGTGCAAGAAATCATATGCATTGCGAATATGCATAAATGTTTTTCCAGTTGTAGCCATCTGCACACTTTAACAAAGGGGGGCTATCTTTGGAGCCACATTCCAATACTGCAAAGAGTGAAATCAGGTATGTAAACACACTGTACACAAAGTTAGTAGAATGAATGATGAAAGGCCAGGTTTTCAAAGTCATTCTACATATCCAGGTGTTTAATGCTCAGTTGCAGTTTCAGCCTAAATGGGCTTCATCAAGTGCATGTATAGGACAAAGCATGGACATAACGAACACTCACTGATGATGTGGTAATCCTTCAATCTCCAGGACAACTCCCATCTCAAACAACTTCTGGCCAGTGTACTTGAATGTTTGCCTTTTAAATTCTACCTGTGATTTTCTGTGTTGGGAAAAAAAACATGTCAAAAGGAACAAAAAGGAGAGCACTTATTAGCTATAGATAGCAGACACTGTGGTTACATATGTAGATGGTAGAACTTGCAACATGATACAAACTTCAACATCTATAAAAGCTCCAACAGTTAGGACTAACAGAACTGTATTTTGAGTATTACAATACACATACTGTAAATTGGAAAAAAATTGGTGTTAAAATATTTTCATTGGCCTGGACGGCAACGAAAATTAAATTTTCATAGTATAAACAATGACATTGTGAAAATAAGGTCCAGGCTTCTGACTTGTTTGTTGGATTTCTACAAAAAAAAATTTAGCACAAAATTTATCTTACTTGCAAAGCTTGTCGGTTAAATCCAGCAAAAATCAGCTTCATGCAGCCAATTTAAGGACATGCTGAAAGCGACTGATTATTAATAGTGTCTAAACACTGGTGGCTTACCTATACTGAATTTATAGGGATGATACAGCTAAGATAATTATGTTTTATGGAAATGCATGGACCAATCCACATGTGTCCAGATTTGCATATCTAGAAAAAGGTAGGTGTAGCACTTTGAAGTATTTTTGTTAATAGGTGTGTACCCAGCTTCATTCCTATCTTCGCTGGAGTCTGGGAACAAAGGCTAGTCCGTACCATCAATGTCTGCCACATGTTAACCCTTTATCAAACCAATTACTTCATTTCAAGCTGTCAGACATCACCTGGTGCAATGTGCTTGGGAGATAGCTAGCAGAAAGTGCGGAACAAGGGAA